>VYZX01005335.1:47221-71523 GCA_013401335.1 Brachypteracias leptosomus
TCAGCATCTCATCAGCTTAAGGCATACCTTTTTTTCTCCCCAGTTTCCCTTCTGTAAGACTGTAGTACTGTACTTCACGAAATGACATGAGTATGACATAATGCACCATAAACTACTGGCATGCAACAGCAAATTAGACTGTGGGACATTAAAAAATACTGCACTACATATAACAGATAATACATTTTGTAATAGTTTGTTTATTTTATTGTTCAAGTGAGTATTTGCCTCTTGCTCTGAGAGTCACTCTTCAGCCAGTAGTATCCTTTGGCAGCCTCAGACAGACAGCCTTTTTGGCAAGTGAGACATATTCCACCACTCATGAACAGTAAACTGCTCTGCTTGCTTCACAGCCCATGTGGTCCAGCCTGAAGTCCCCATTGCAGCTGGAGCACATGGCACAAGCTGTAGAGACCCATACAGCTGCATGGAGAAGTCAAAGCCATTGTTCAAGTCCAGGTAAACAAGGTAAAGATTGAGATATTAATTAAGAGACCTGGTTTTGCATCTTTATGCTTTGTTAAGTGCTGGTCGTGAGGAGGGACACATTCTGTTATGTATGTTCAACATCAGCTCTGTAGTGTTTTACCAACCCCTCTACTTTTCTAATTAAAGAAAATCACCAGGAATTTTATTTCCTCTGCAACTCTCTAAAAGTCATTTGGCCACTTAAAGTAAATTAGGATGTTTATTTCATTTTCTATTGCTTTCTCTGCCTGCAGCACAGAACCACCCTTTCATATTAGCATGTCAGCTAGTGACAGTGAGTATGTTGTGTCAAACTGCATTAATGCCTCTCTATTCAACATAAGCAAATAGCTCTAGCAAAAAGTACTTTTTTCTGTATTTCATGCCAGTCTTTTTCAGGACAGAAGTCTATAGATCATTCAGTTTATGGTGTCTGAAAGAGTCAAGGATTAGTAAGAGCCCACAGAGGAAAAAAGAGCAACACAAAATACACCTAGCAGCTATTAGCTATTTAAGTCCAGATTAAATACAACTTGTTTTCCTCTGTCTCCCTTCCTTTTGTAACCACAGAAATTAGGAGATCAATTTGTAAGCAAAATGTTTTTATTTGGTTTTAAACTGGCTGAAAATCCAGATTGGTGTTTATGTGTAGGAATCTTTCATCATAGCTGAGTCTTTCTTCTTCCCACCCTCATGTGCTGAAAATCTGCTGACAGTAAAAACTTACTGAAGAGATTTCCAAAAGGATTCAAAAAGAGAAAGATGGTAGTATGGAAAACAATTTCATAAGCATATCATTGAACTTCAATGAAAATGCATTATTGCAGTGTAGTGCCATACACAGATGCCCTTACTCTTTAGTTGGACAGGAGCTGTAATATCTGCAAGTCCTGTGAAATTAATTGTCAATTTGATTGAGATTAGTCTAATTCTATGTAAATTCCATGCAACCTGCAGTTTGCAGAAGGTGGGTATTATATCTGGTACAAGCCACAATTAACCATATAATCCTCCTAGGTACAATTCTTCTAACACCTTATGCTACGACAGCTGGCAGTAACTTACTATGTGAGTCATCCTATTGAGATGCATGTAAAAACTATTCATGAGTAACTCAACAACAATAGGCCTTCAGATTAAACAGAAGACACTCTTTGGTTCAACTGCACAAATAATTAAACAATAAGAAAGTGGTAAGACCAACATCCATCACTTTTAGTCTAGCATAGGCACACACATACAGTTAATTGTATCACGAACACTATGATCGCATGACATCACAAAGATTATACTTTGTTAACTAAAAGCAAAATTGTCACGATGTCACCCATAAATTTTAAGAGACACATCTTAACATGACTATTTGTGCAGGAGCTCAGCTTCCTCAGTAAGGCTAACATTCTCAGAAAAGCCAGACGCCAAAATGAAAGCTGAATTTTCCAAAAGCATCCAGATCTTAATACTGCCCCTGCATGGTGTCGGTGGCTGTGTTTTCAACAAAGCCCAGTATTTAATGACAAGAAAAACATTCATGAACTCTGAGCAATTCTGAAAATCCTGGCTGTGAGTTTCCAGAAGTGCCTAAAACACATTTTTTCAGAAATGAAAACATGATCTCATAGAAACAAACAAGTTGCTGTGAATAAACAACTCAAGACTTACCAGCATAATAAACTGTCTGCATGTTGCACTGCTAGCTCTTTCTCATCTAAGCCAACTCAGGGTGCTGTTATTCAATATTGACCAATGGAGCATTTAGGATAGCCAAGCACCTCAGTAATCCATCCATTGACTGATAAAAACTGGACATAAAAATCACAAGGCAAATACTCAGAAATGAAGATGTGTCATTTAGTTAGGTAAATTACATGATACTGTTTCTTTTTGCTTGAATGGGTGACTTGGATAACTAAGCAGCAACAGGAAGATTCTCAGATTTCAATGTGAGTGTAAAATTAGTAATTTGGAATTACAGATACAATTAGAAACTTGCTGCAAGTTATGTGTGTGCGTATATTCCAGTAACAGGCTCGTGTATGCACATGCATATGCCTTAGGACTAGCTCTTTGGCTGATGTAAATCAGAGTACCTTTGCTGAGAGCCAAGAATCTGGCCCATATGTTTAAGTCCACTTTTAAGAGCTACATAAATCAAGTCAGCTTGTATTTACATCTTCCTCAAAGTGCTGTAAGGAGTGTATTACAGGTTTTCACGGCTGGTGGGCAGTATGCAGCACAGCAAGTAGATCCATGTGAATCTCTGTGGCAGTCTTCCCAGTAAAGTAACAAATTAATAATTAAAGCTACTCTCTGATATAGAATCATAGAATGTATTGGGTTGGAAGGGACCTCCAAAGGTCATCTAGTCCAACCTCTCAAATAGAGTCTCAGATAGAGACTGAACAAGTATGCTGCTGGCTCTCCTCTTCTTCTTCAGGCCAACACCAAACTCAGCAACATCCCTTCAGCATAACTTCATCTTTTATTCTTCATCTGTTTGCTCTTCTCCATCTTGAATCAGCCAAAGGGAACACACTACTGAGAGAGAGCTCGGCAAGCTCCCCCCAACAAGAAGCTCCTCCAACTGGCCCCAACAGAAACGCTCTTCCAACTGACCTTGTTGCTTCTTCTCTCTTCCATTGCTTCTCTTCAACTGGTTCAATTCCTACTTCTTAGTCTCATCTGGTTCCTGGTTGATATATCTCTAGCCTCACCCACCACCCCAATCACAATCACCTGGGGGAATTTGGGGCCTCACACAGGTGAGCCAGGTTCTGCTTCTGGAGCCTTGTGGAAAAACAACATATTGCTAGGTTGTGGCTCAGCCATAGGTCAATCCCAACTTAGGGCCCACAGCCCAGGCCCCAGCACTTCAACAAGCAGTCCTATATCTTAGCCTTAGTGCTTAGTCCAGCTCTAGCCAGCTTCTAGGCCTGAGAAGAGAACTGCTTCAGGCTAGACACAACTGATTTATTTTTTTAAGGATACTATGTGGGGCAACCATGCCATGATACATCTCTCTGACTCTTGATCAACTTCCTTATTATCTAAAAGAAATTGGTGCAGCTGCACTCTCCACACTTGATTCTGATTTTGCTTATACTCAAGCAGTAGCTACTAAGATTCAGAGTTTCAGGAGTTTAAACTGGACGTAAATAAAGATTACAATCTCTTCTTTGAAAACTTAAGAGAGATACAGATTGTCCTGTGCTCTGCCAGGGTGTTAGTCAGTTTGAAATTGAGCTTTAGTCAGATGCACTTCTTTGGACTTTCTTTTCCTTAAATGGAGGCAGTACACTATTGCAGGTCACACGAGATATTGTAGATTGAGTCGCTTATTTTCTTACCATACTTATCCATCAACTGCTTTGCCATCTGGGGGATGCCACTTCACCTTTTAGAGCTTACTCATTTGTAAAATGTATATATTAATATTTATCTCTCTTGAGAAGTGCTGTATGGCTTAGTCTTCTCAAACTCTCTGAGACCCATAAGAATCAGCAAGAAAGAGTCCGCTGCCACTGCTGTTGGTTCATCATGCTAGAGTTTATAAAGTAAAAAGCAGTCAGACTGGAATGCTGCTAAAAATTGTGGCACAAAGTGTTTCAATTAAGCTACTTGAAATGTGGACAAAATAGTGCATCCTTATGTTACCTGCAAAACAATCTCCAGAATAAATTACAGTTCTGTATTTGGTAACATACATGTCTTGGTAGGAGAAATTTTGAAACAGAGCTCTGTCTTGATGAATATTTTGACAAAAGCTCCCATGCATTTCCGTGGTTAACTGGCTCCATATCATATGTGTCAAGCTGTATTGCTGGGAAACTTGGTCAGTGGAAACAAAACCACTTTCAACCAAAAAGCAGGCACCACTGCCTGTCAAATGAGTAAAATTTCTCAAGGCAGAGGTTTCTTGCTTGTGAGAACAATATGAGCTTATCAAGTAACACAGGCAGATCTAATTTCAACATTAGATAGTTTTCAAAATTCAGCCATGGGAGGAATTTGCACCTGCAATTTAAATACAAGAGTAAATCAGAAAAATTGCTCCTCTGTGTGTGTAATTGCAGGGACAATTAAAATAATTAGAGAAAGAGGTGTACAGAGAGCTGTTCATAACTCAGATTTTCATCCCTCAAAGCCCTTTGAAAACTGTAGCCTTAGCAGGACTTTTTTGAAAATGACAACATATTGTTTCTTAAGATATACCAAACTATGCTGCCTAGCATTCAATCCACAAAGTAAAGGCAGGTTTGAGTGTCAATCTTTTAAGACAGAAATATTGTACCTGTGAAATACATAGTAATGTGTGTGGCATTTGGTGAAAGTCAGCCTTTTCCGACAGCAAGAACCCAAGCACCTCAGAGAAGTCTTCTCTGGCAAGTATCATTTAGCTTGTAACCAGAGAGAGGTGAACTCTGTGAGAGGGAGAGAAATAGATCAGGGTAAGTCCAACCTTATTTGATAGCAAAATTATAACGAGGATCTCTAAGCTCTGAGGGATTTTTTTCTAGCACATCTTCATCTTAGAACTGTGGAGTTAGCTACAGGATTGCATCTCTCCAAAAGAAGTAGCAAAATAATTCAGTATGGAAACCTTTGTATGGATGCCTGATCAGCTACCTCAAAGGATAGTGGATTTTAGCAGTAACACATAAAGTCCCTTCTGGAGGTCTCTTGCCAGGCTTATTCATCCTATTGGCCTTATTTACCTCTCTGTTGCTCTAGTTTATGCTTCAGTCAGTAAAGTTACTCCAACACAAAACTTGAATTAGGTGTGAATCAGCTCTTATGATTCCATAATGCTTTCAACTCAGTTGTGGCTGCTAAATCTTACTGTGACTGACTCACTATTGATTTTGCCCAAACATTTCTTTTTAATTGATTTGAACTATATATATACTTTACAGCGAATTGAGTACCTAGCAGTACAACATAGTCTGTGGACCTCTGATAATCAGGATGACAGTTTATGTGGTATATTTCTTTTTCTTTTTGTACTAGTGTATGTAAATTAATAGCCTCTGCAGATCTGCTTTTTCTGTGATGTATATAAGAAACTGTAATGATCTAATAATTCTCATGCTACAAGGCAGTCAGGTATAGCTGCTGCAAATTTATTTAACTAATATTATATAGACAGGACCTGAGAATTATTGCTGCTGAGCACCCATGACTCCCACTGAAATCCATAGAAGCTAAGGGTGCACATCACTTCTGAAAGTATGCTGCTAATGTATTCATGACAGGCTTTGAATATACAAGCCACCCTGTGAGCTGTAGCACTAATTAGACCTGATTTCAGGAAGACTGTGTTAGTACTTGCCTGCCCTGCAGTAACTTCCAGTCCTTCCACCACGACCCTCTCTTACCTCTGCAACCTCAGTTTCCCCCATTCTGTTGCTAAAGCCTCTTCAGCTTACAGTCCCTTCCCTTCCTCCATGTATCCCCTGCCCCATTCACTCCTTTAATATTTTCTACTTCTTCCACACCTCCCCTCGAGTACCATACACCTACCTCTTGCCTCCTTTCCAGTTCTTTTCTACACCCAGTGAAAATAAACCTGATTCATTATTCCCTGATGGGTTTGAAGTTGTTTGCCCATGTTGGCTGGCCAACTGGCAGGCAAAACAGAGCAGGTAATTGTTTAATTCACACTGAAACCCTCCTTTCATTGGGAGTACTAATTTAGCTCTCTTTTCCCTGTCTAGCTGCCAGTTTTCATGAAATCTGGAGGAACATAATATATCTAAGGCTGATACCTCTCTGTTAAATTTAGTTGAAATAAGCCAGCAGAATCAGAAGTTATTTGAGGGCAGGACAGAAAAACAAATGGACTAGCAGTACTGTTATGCAAGTCTTATTTCCTTAGGAAGCCAGGCTAATAAAACATGCAGGCAGCTGCTCATTGTGTTTTTATTCTCATGACCTTTCCTGTCTGCTTGCATCCCAGTTCTACAACTTCATCCATATTAGAAGATCAGTGTGCCCATTCAGTATCCCAGTTATGTCAGTGCAGCTGCATGCAGCTTCACCTCTGGACTGTAGACAGCCATGGAAGGCTTCATTTTCAAGCTCCTTGGACAAGCACCTTTTCATGACAGTGACAGTGCATGATACATCTTTTCACTGTTAATGACTGGGAGACAAGACACCTTATCCAGTAAAAACTTCCATCATCTTCTTCCATGACACTGCACAAATTACCAGGAATCTAATCCATTGACAGTAACTTTACAGTTTGTTCAGTCTCTTGGTATTATTTCTTTACAGTGTACTTACAGTTGCAAAGGACGGGGGGGGAGGTGTATTGTTTTTCTTCTTAGAAAACTAAATATTTTTGTTGCTTTCTTCTGTTAGAAAGACTTGTTCTTTATTTCCTTTCTCCCAGAAGATTTTGGAGGTATCCATAGAGATGTGGCATACAGATGTAAACTGAGCTGGGACTTCTCCTTCTTCTATGGGAGCTGTGGATGTGAGATGCTGATTTTCAGAACCACCAGAGCAGTGTTAAAGCCAGTTGTAAACATGGATGTGCTTGTTTTCCCAGGGCAGCTGCACTACTATGGTTGGCACAGCAGTGCTAAGTTTTTTCATGAGTGGTAAAATAGAGTTCATTGGTGGTCTTATAGCATTTTCCACAAAAGGAAGGATTTTTGTCCTACTATAGACAAATTCCATATTGAGAAATTTGTGGAAAAATAATGCGATATGGTGTTCTTCAGTTCCTGCCTACAGAGTTTGGAAGTTTCTTTTAGCCTTATCCAAAACCACTGGAGTGAACTGGGTTTAGAACAGACCTTCCACAGACTAGCATGTGCTGCTTATGAGACCAGATCTTATTTATCACAAAACTCAGAGTGATTCCATCAGCATATCCAAAACATGGCACAAGTGTATGCCAAGAGGTTTTCAATCACCACAAATGGTTGTGATGCAGCTCCACTTCACACTTGAAAGTGATCCCAGTTGTGCTGCATCAGAGGAGACTGTTAAGCATAGACTTGCTGATCCACTTGCCATGATCCAGTCCCTTTCAACATGCCTAAGGGCACAGGGATGTCACAACGTCAACCATAGCCAAGCAGCTTATACTAACCCATGGTGACACAAAGCCTATGATACAGAAGAGGCAGTGAAGCACAATTAAGAAGGAAGTTGTGCTATCTGGGCACCACGGCTCTCCAGGAAACCCCTACTTGACTTCCTAGCTTTGAGCCTGTTGGCATGAAGACAGACAAAGAAAGAGAATAAGCAATTCCAGCTACAAATTCAAGAAGCTGCTACCATCACCTTTGGTGCTTCATCCCTCCAGGTGGGTCCAGAACCCATCAGAAATCTCTGTGAACTTGGTCCACAGACTGCATTTCTCCCAGCCCATGCACTGAGGCATGAAATAGTTTATCAAGCCTCCTTGGCAGCATAGGCAAACCAAACTTGGCTGGCATGCAGTTGGAGAGCAGATCACTTTCATGGACAGATCCTCAGTTTGTCCAGACTAATGGAGTCCTTATTCCTCTAAGTGAACTGAGACAAACCCTCTACCAGACTGAATGGACTTTGCCTTTCCCTGAGCTGTGAACCTGAGAGGAACCCAAGCAGGCATAGCAGCTGGGAAAGTCATCACCACCTCTTATCTTCTCCATGGGCCCTGTTTCTGAGGAGAGGGCTCAGCAGCCTGCTGCTTGGCTCCATCCAGAATCAGCAGCTTAGTCCTGCCATCACTAAATGCCACCCTAAGAGGGGAGGAGAATGGCTAGCAGGGAAGAACATGTTCAGCAGTAGGAACAGTCATTGCACAGACACCAAGGTCATTGTCATTTCTCAGTGTGGCAGTTCCTATCCCCAGAGCTGTCTCCAAGGAGGTTTCCCTTCCATACCACCTGCACAGTCTGCCCATGGCTAGCACCAGCCTTGTGGTAGCCCGTTTCACTGGAGCCAAGATCAGTTGCCTTTGACCACAGAGCTGGGGCAGCAAATAAAAGATACTAATATGGAAGGATATCTCCTTCTGATGCAGATATGCCTTTCCTTAGCAACTGTGGTAATGCAACAGCTTCTAGTCTGACCTGGCATACACACACGCTGTTTCTGACCATCCTGTTCAGTCATATTCCTCTTGGGAGCGTATCAAAGCCTTTGGCAGGTGTAGCTGGGTGTCTGCTGAGCATGGTGGGGGACCTGAACTGTTCTGCTCCTTGCACTTCTGCTTGTGTCATTTTCTTTCACCAGGTGTCAGGTCAAGTGGTCCTTGTTGCCTTACTCTGCACAGGCTGAAATCTGTCAGTGCTGAAGGTGGAAATGACCAAGCAGCACTTGATTTTACACGTTCAGCAAAGAAGTCTGAGTTTTTCGGTAGGGAGACAGCTCTTCCAGAGAGCAATTTAAAGCACTATTAAATCACAGCTTGGAAGAGTGTATTTCTCTCTTGAAAGAAGGCAAGTTTGGGTCCAAATGTGGGCTCCAGGAGAACTTAGAAGCTACAACATCCAAATGCTTATCCCAAGCATATGCTGTCTCAGTCCCCAAAATCTCTGGCTGTGCTTCTACAGAAAAGAAACCCAGGCCTAAAGCTTAGCTGAGAGTTACAGCAAACTCAACCAGTTGATAAACTCAAAGATGAGAGGTAACCCACAGTCAGTTAAAAGCAAAACCAAAGGGATTATCTTTCTTCAGTTGCCTAAATTAATGTGAATCCCACAGAGTTTGGAACCAATCCTACAAAAGACTTATGACAATTTATATCCACAAAGATCTGATCCTGTGTAGTGTACCTTATTCATGGTTTTGTTTTGATGTAATCTAAATGAAAAGAGTTTTATATGTTGCAGTTACTGCTTTTGTGGAAAATCTGATAGTAAGAAGCATATCTGCACAACTGCCCAGAGGAAGAGGGATGGTACAAAAAGCTACACAGGGATTCTGCTCTATTCTTGGGCCTCCCGTCTCCCAAACAGCACAGGGTGTCACAAGCATCAGTTAAAGAAACCATGAAAAATGCTCTAGTTTATACAGATTTAGGTTATTAACCTATAGTTGATTCTATTTCATCCTAGCTATTACTTGAGAAATTTTACACATTGAAATGAAATAATATCTTTTTACTTACACGTTTGCATGTTGTATTATAATTGAATTATAGAGAAGCTTTTTGTAATTATCTGAATGATGCTGGAACCCTTTTTCCTTCCCGTAGGTAAGTGTGTTAACAGAAGAGGAAGGCGCAAGGATCTACTTCCCAGAGAGTCTTGTCTGAACCAGCACCAAGCGACATTTGCAACTGAGCATAAGGAGAAACTTTAAGGAAGCAGGTTGACTGCTTAGCTGTGGCAGTCCCTCAAGATAAAGGGACTCTTGGGGTCCCCAAATACACAGCAAATACAAGTAGTTGTGTACTCTGAATATTTATAAATTATCTCTATGAATGACAGTACAGATGGTGCTTTGCTGTGTTTCTAGTTTTAGCCTTTGCTTGCCTACTCCCCAGATCTGTCTGTAATCAGCTGGAGTGCCTTGCAATGAAAAGATAATTTTGGGACCTCCAAACACCAGGCATGTTCTCTTTCTCCTCCGCCTGTGAATGTGAAGGTCTGATGATACTTTTCGTGTGTTGGGATGGAGGACCTCTGTACATGGGTGTTGGTTCTGGTGCATGCTGGGCCACATTCCAAACTCTTTTTTTTCTCCAGATTTTCCCTACTGTAATTCCTTTTGATACTGATGATTGTCTCATGACCACAGACTAAATGCTACAGGGTTAGGCCTCAGGCTCAAAAGATTTCATTACAATAGTTGTACCTTGGCTAAAACAGTTCAGCTACTAATTGCCCAGCCTGGAGATCATATACATGTTCTTTAATGTGCGCAATAATAATATGAAAGCATCCCTCCCATTAGCCTAGTCATAGCCAAAGTATACCAAATCTATAAAGAAAGATGGCATAGACTGCTAGGCTTTGCAAAAACAAATTCCTAGGGGAGATTTAATCATTAAATGCTCTGAAGCTGCAGCTGAATAAAAATGACAATCAAGTGGATACAAACCAGAAGAAGGAAAAATTAGCAGTCTCTCTAAATAATAGTAACAAACAATAAATACTGTGTGGGACTGGAGAGCTTTCATTGTGTGATACAAAAATACATTTTATTCTTTCAGCTTATACCTAGTCCCTGATGAGACTACTTGTCTGTCCCCCTCTCCTTCTAAGATTTTCACAAAATGAGCCATTTTTATCTCACTTTTACTAACTCATTTTGTTTCTAGAAGAAGAGACAGCTCTTTCCATTGTAGTGTCTCTTCAATACTTAACAACAAGCAGAAGGCCTAGAAAATATATAGTATGCAGTGAGTTAACCACTTATAATATTTAGAAAGTTACTTCTCTTACCAGTTCTATAAACAAACATGAAAGGCTGTTAAGCCATTAAGAAATCAAATCTTACCACTGAAAACAGCAATGAAAAAATGCCAGTAGTAAGCTTTAATTTTAACCTTCAGCTGCTATAACCATCAGTGGGGGAAGACTGAGTCTTTTGAATCATAAAGAACCTTGTTAAGATTTTTTTTTCTTAACCTTTTCAGTACAAGAATATAAAGAATGCTGCAGCAAACATGCAATTTGGTACTTCACAGTTTTAAATATAGCTCTGTGAAATGCTAGGTGGTTTGCTTGCAGGTATTGGTAGCAATATTTTTTTATGTTTGTGAGAGTTTCGGAGGAATCCCCAAATCCCATTACTAAACACCAGTAAAGCGACCATTTTCCAGCTAGATTTAGTGTCAGTTTTATGAAACCAATGCTGGAATTAGATTCACCCCAAAATGGCGTTTTCCCTCAAACCTGCTCTTTCTCTGTGTTTTCTCTCCAACAAGTCCTCTTTGTTAAACACAGAACTCAAAGCGGACTGAAGGCTTCTTGCAGCCCTGAGGAGCCAGTAGACAGGGGAGCCCAAAGTCTCCTTCTCCCTCCCAGCCAAAGCACCAGGATTGGATGCAGATGAACTGCACCACCTTCTAAGTGCCTGTGCTAGCTTGGGAGTTGGTGAGATAAAAATAAAAGTCAGCACAATGAAGGCATGAAGCATGGTTGCTGTTTTGTCGTGGGGCTGGTTATGGTGGCCACCAGGCAGGAGGGAAAGAGAGCTAAATCAAGCTATGCTTGCTAGAACAAATAACTCCTCTCTGCAGGGACAGCAGTCTGAAAGGTGGCTTTCTCACAAGATCTTCAGCAAATTCCAATTCTGTAATACCAGGAAACTTAGATGTGATCAAAACACTCTGCAAACACTGGGCCAAATTCTGATCTTAGTTTTACAGTACAAGTCCAGAGTAACATTTTAAACCAATAGAGTTGCTGCTGCTTAGCATCAGTATGAATTTGGCCCAATGCAATTTGGCTAAACTTGCTGAAATTATGGCAAAATATGTAAATGAGGTATGATTTTAGTCTCTTAACTCTCCTTTTCAGGGGTTTGCAATTTCCCTTTTGGCTTCTGCTCCCCATTTAATTATGCCAGGCTCTAAAATGCATTCTCAGTGGCAAGCCAAGATTTTGAGTAATTGCAACGAATGGAGGATTTCTTGTTCTGATACACACATTAGCTAATTTTCCTTGGATTCTGATACTAGCTATCGAATTCCACCACCCGCATGTCTCTGGGCTGTTTTTTTTCCCCTTGTTTTTCCAATTGCAAATCAGACATCTGGCAGCATTCTGGTGGCAGTAGCTGATACAGTCACCCTACTCACTGCGCTTTACCCATTTCTCTGTGGGAGGTAGAAAAAGAGGCAAAAGGAGCCATGTCTTCAGATTCAAGCCCTTATCCTATAATTCCATAGCGGGGGTGTTTTCTTCCTCCTACCACACTCAAGCTTGTGCTTTCTATTATCGCTGAATGACCCACCTAGAAAAGGCTTCCCCTGCCTTTAAAATCAGGGAAATCCTCCTTTTGCAAACAACATTTCTTTCTTCTCCTCCAAGGCCTCAGATGAGCTCCTTCTTCTCTCAAAGCCCCAGAGGCAAAGGGCACCTGAGCTTGGGGGAAGGGGGGGGGTGCTCCATTCAGTGCTGCCACCTGGCCAGCCTGATGCTTGCTGCCTTGGAGATCACAGCAATCACAGGAGCGATGTGGAGAGCACCTGCCACTCTGTTTTTAATGTGGGAAGAGTCCCCAAGGGGAATATTGACATGTGGGAAGGGGAGAAGAGAAGGAAAGCAGCACACAACTTTATCTGCCATAATCTGCCCCAAAAGTCCCTTCAGCTACCAAAGAAGAATATAACAGAGCCCTACATGACCCCAAGCTTTCATCTCCATATTTAATCATGATTTAGATTACTGTGATCTTGATTAAGACTTAGTAAATATATACTGCACATAAATGATTTCACTCTAAATCAACAGCTACTTTTTTCTGGTAATGATTATCATTAGCCTGGAATGTTTATCATGCCTATAATTTTTCAATAGATTGAAATCATTTTTATTGTAAAATAATCCCCATATGCCCCCATGTAATTTTGAATATTAATTCATTCCTATTCCCATGTCTGTGATCATCCTGCCTGAAGTAGTTCAGGCTCATCTGAGAATGATCAGATGTCACTCTTAACAAACTACGGATTCTTCTATTATTTTGATACAAATGCATTTCAGCTTTGACACTGATGGTGACACAGATTAATTGTCAAGATATTTTAAGTGGTCTCTGGAAGGGCCTAATTTTATGCAATGCTTTCTTTGTTTTCCATCAGAGAATATATACCTGATAGTCTTAAAATTGACTTGATAGCTGGTTCCAACGGTGCAGACTGATCAACAGATATCTCTATCACATTTTTCTCCTACCATATTTACACTACTGTCTTTACTCTAGCTCAGTTGCATTGCAAAAAACAGTTCCCTGATATTTAAGAAAAATTAGTACTGAATATTGCTATAAAGCAGACTTATGTCTCTGTAAGAATAACAACTGTATTGTGTTAAACTCAAATAACATCTTCAAGTCATTTTCTGACTAATACCAATAATTCAGTCTCAAAACTGCTTTTTTTGTATTTCAAAACAAGCCATCATAATGTTTGGAGTTGTCATATGAATATGTATTGTAAAGGTTTAGTACCTGAGAATATCTGAATGTATAAATATGAGAAAGAAAACAGCAGAAAAACTAAAGTGGTTTAAAAATAGGCTTAACTTACTGAAAACTCCGCCTAGAAATTTCTGCACAGTATACTGAGAATGCACAGTAGCAGTGAGTCCAGTATGTTGAAGACGTGCCACTACTTTGTAGACCATATCAGTTTGAGACTGTCAGCAGTTTTTAATGTACCTTATTAAAAGATCCTCCTAGAATGTATGGAATTGGCTTGGTGAGTAGACACAAAAAAAAAAAAAAAAAAAAGAAAAACCCTTCAGCCCATAGTTCTGGCTTCACTGCAAGTGAAAGGAATAATCTGCACTGTTTCCTTTAAGCCTGATCACAGGGCACGACAGCAAGGGCTTGAGGAGACTTTAAGCAGAAAATCAAACATGAAGCAGGGGGAGATGGTGTAAAAAACAAGAATTTTGTAGAAATGTCTTTTTTTCCTAAGCACATTTCTGGTTCAGTTTAAGAGAGGCTAATGTAGCACTTGGGCCAGATAGAGGGACATTTGAGTTCTGCAGCAGCAGAATCAGTCTGATATCAGCCTAAGGGCAGGTTGCTACCAGCATGATGGTTTATTCAACCATTGGTCCATTAGGATCATTCTAAGTTTCAGAGGCAATTAATGCTTCAACTGCTGCCAATTTTTCTTGCTCCCTGCTTCAAATCACTGTATAGAGGCCCACCCTTAATGTGTTGCTTGTGAGTGGATTACCCCTTTTGTCTGCAGAGTGGGAAAGGTTACACTCAGCCTGTCTGTCTGATGTGTCATTCCTAGCACATATGGAGTTTAGCCAAAGCTATCATCACAAACAGATGATGTACACATAGTCGTGATCTGTAAAAGGACTCTTGTACTGTTTTACTTTATGGCTTTCTGTGTTATGCTGCCTAAATGCTAACGTGTGCAGTGTTGCTGTCAGAGTCTTAACTCAGAGTGAGCAGTCTCAGCATGTCACACTAATCTCAAGGGAATGCTGTTGGGTCATTTTCAGAGTTTCAATTGATTTTAAAATTGCTTTCATGACTTACATATTTGGGAAATAAATTGGGGAAAAAATATTTGTCTCTCCATGTAAGCCTAGGCATCACATGACAGATCTACAGCCTCACTGAAAGTATAGATTGGAGTCATAGCATCCTTATGATGTAACTGTTGCACATCCCAGGTTGGGAGTTTAAAATTGATTAAGAGAGGGGGAAAGGTCAGTAAACTCATTTTAAAGACAACTTCCATTTTAGCTATTTCCCTCCAGTCTCATTTTAAATGGAGCAGCTCTGTCCCACAGAACTTCTGTCCCCTTAAGCTTTTTAAAAAGTGATCTACTTTACGTTACACATTCAGTCTTATTTGTGTCTTTCTTGTACAGAAGTTAATCATTGTTTTAGCATTGGCTAAGTAAGAAAAAAGAGAGACTCAACACGAGAGGTTTTAGCACTTACATTTCACTTCACATTTGGGACTAAGTGCATGTATATGATTGGTTTACTGTGGCTCTGCAGAGGTGTAATAACTTGTTGAGCTGCAATAACTTTAGTGTCTGTCTGAGCCCTGAGGATTTGTCTATGCACAAAAATAGTAGTGTTTAACAATAGCATTAAAATGCAACATTGCCCTCAGGAACAGATGCATTCAGCTTGATATAAAAGTATGTAAAACCACAGAATTTAGTCTTGCAAGAGAACAGCAGTAAGCTAAAGGTACAAGAAGTACCTTTATAACTTACTATAACATTCTCTGTATAAGAATGACCAGCAGATCACCACTTTATGCAATTACACCAGTGCAAACACTGTGCAGAACCCTCATTGTTGTTAAAATTATAACTGAACACATATTTCAAATCCTATCAGTTCTAAAATGTGTGCCATTCAGCAGGGAAAAAAATATTTCACCCGGATTACACACAGGAAAAGTGTATGGAGTGGGATGGAAACACACACATTGTAAAATGTCACAAGATTCTTTTATAAGAGAGATTAAACCTTTCTGTGCAAGCAAGAAATGGTGTATTAAAAATTCAGGAACTGAAGTGCAGGAAGGAATCTGAACCAAGGATCATGTTGAATTGCTAAGCTTTCTACATTACATGCTCAATTCATGACAATTAGGTGACTTTAGGAAGGTGACTAACATGGTAGTCACTAACATGATAGTCAGGAAACAAGTTTTGCTGGAATTCTTATGAGAGCTTAGTACCCATCTATAATGTATTCATTGTTTTACAGTGGAGCAAGAAAACATGAGTCTTCCAGATGTATTGGATAGATAGAGCTAAATTCTAATATGGGATATATATTATATGCTGCATATATGCACAGAATGAGGTCTGTAAGGAAATTCTTCATGGGGGAGGGAGAGTACAACTTGTGAAATGGATAATAGATTACAGATCATTTCTTTTACATGATTTAGAAGTATTGCCAATATCATCATAACATCATCTGCTGTGTGAAAAGAGTTAGTAAAATGTGTAGGGCACACTCTTTTTGTCTTCTGAGTCTGAACTTGAGTGCAGAAGATGTTTCAGCAGAGGTTGGGTCCTCATTGTTAAATGCAAAATGACAGCCACTGTTATAGGACAAATGGCCATTCTTCATTTATAATGCATGACTTCATGCTGTTGCATTTCCTTTTAACCTTCATGGTGTATTTATGTATCTATTAGGTTTACATGGCAAGGTTTTGGTGGGTTTTTGGAAGGGGTGGCTTTTCTGAGAAGACACCAGAAGTTGTCTTCATGTCAGACAGAGCTAGTTCCAGTCAGCTGCAAGGTAGACCCACCACTGGCCAAAACTGAGCTTGGTAGCAATGCTGGTAGCCCCTCTGTGACAATATATTTAAGGAATGGTAAAATTGTTGTGCAAAAGCAACCGGGAGAGAAGAGTGAGAAAATGCAAGAGTTACAGCCCAGCAAACACTAAGGTCACTGAAGAAGGAGAGGGAGGAGGTGCTCCAGGCACCAGAGAAGATATTTCTCCGCAGCCCCTGGAGAAGACCATAGTGAGCCAGGTTGTTTCGCTTGCAGCCCATGGAGGATCACAGCAGAGCACATCTCTGCCTGCAGCCCATGGAGTACCCCATGCTAGAGGAGGTCATTGTGCCATGAAGGAAGCTGTAGCCCATGGATATGAGCCCACATAGGATCAGGTTCTCTGGCAGGAGCTGTGACTGCACAGGGGACCCAAGTTGGAATAGTCCATTCCTGAAGGACTACACCCTGTGGAAAGGACCCATGTTGGAGAAGTCCCTTAAGAACAGTAGCCTGTTGGAAGGACCTGCTCTGGAGCAGTTTGCGAAGGACTGTATCCCCATGGCAGGGGTCCCACAGGGAAGAGCGGGAGGACGAAGGAGCAGCAGAGACAAAGTGTTATGAACTGACCACAACCCCATCCTCCTGTGTCACTCAGGGGGAGGAGGTAGAAGAAGCAGAAGTGACGCTGGGCCTGGGAAAAAGGGAGGGGTGAGGTAAAGTTTTTAATTTTGTTCTTATTTCTCAATATCTTACTCTGTTACAACTAGTTGGCAATAAATTAAACTTCCCCAAGTTGAGTCTGCTTTGCCTGTGACAATAATTGGTGAGTGGTCTCCCTGTCCTTATCTTAACCTATGAACCTTTCATCATATTTTCTCCCTCTGTCCTGTTGATGGAGGGAGAATGACACAGCAGTTTGGTGGGCATCTGGCATCAAGCCAAGATCAATCCAACACAGGCAAAGCAGTGTTAAAGGACAGATTCTCACATGACTTTATCTTCTCATGTATTAGACCAGTTAAAAGCAACTAAACAACCATCTCAAACAGCAAAGAGCCACTCAGCATAACAGAAGTAGATTCTGACCTTACACAATGAGCTCTGTAAAGAATAACCTTCCTCTGCCAAACACTTGACAACTTTTAGTACTGATTTTTTTTCAAAGGACAAGCCCCAAAGTACTGATGTCATTTTGTCATTAGATTTCACAATCAAAAAATGCCCTCTAATTCTCCTGTACCGACATATCCAGCACTACTAGAGGAATGCATATTACATCCCAAAAAACAGCTAACATAAGGCATGGCAGTGTCAGGACACACTGTGGGAGACTGTTCCTGGAGCAGTGGATGCACAAGTGCTTTGTGCTGATGGTGCAGCTGAACACATGGATTCAATGAACAGAGTGGAGACTTTCCAGAAAGAGGTATAAGATCCAGAAATAACTGTTCGCTGGGAATTTCACAATGGAAATGGATGGAAGCAGCTACAATACAAAATAGCAACTGATTGTTACACCAGTATGGCTACAAGGTCTTTCACTATTTAAAGGGTGTTTATTACTTAAAGAGAAATATTGAAAAGGATGATTACATTACCGGGCTTTACCTTTTATAGTGATACTCTTCATACTACTGAAATTAAGAAGGAACTAATGTTTACAATGACACATTTGAAAGTTTAATTCCAGTTTACTTTAGGTCTATCAAAGACTGTCTATTAACTAGATACAGCCTCTAAAATCCTGCTTAGCACCAGCAACGTAGCCTGACATTTCCTTTTGCCTGTAGCCTGGGACATTGTCTAGAGTTATAGCTACTCAGGATATGCAGTTATCCTCAGTAAGTGAAAATGACTTTCCAATCATCCCTTCTGGTTATCTCTCCCTGCCTTTAACATAGAATCATAGAATTGTGAGGGTTGGAAGGGACCTTACAATTAGTTCCAACCCGCCTGCCATGGGCAGGGACGCCTCCCACTACAGCAGGTTGCTCAGAGCCCCATCCAGCCTGGCCTTCAAAATTTCCAGGGATGGGGCTTCCACCATCTCTCTGGGTAACCTGTTCCAGTGTCTCACCACCCTCATGGGGAAGAACTTCTTCCTAACGTCTAGTCTGAATCTACCCACCTCTAGTTTTGACCCATTCCCCCTGGTCCTACCGCTATCTGACATCCTAAAAAGTCCCTCCCCAGCTTTCTTGTAGGCCCTCTTAAGATACTGGAAGGCCACAAGAAGGTCCCCTCGGNCCTCCAGCGTGTCGACCACACCACACAGCTTGGTGTCATCTGCAAACTTGCTGAGGGTGCACTCGATCCCTCTGTCCATGTTGCCGACAAAGATGTTAAACAAGACCAGTCCCAGTACTGATCTCTGAGGGACTCCACTTGTCACTGGCCTCCACTTGGACATGGACCCATTGACAGATACAATTTAGCTGCAGCCATCAAGCCAGTTCTTTATCCACTGAGTTGTCCATCCATCGAACCCATATTTTACCAGCTTGGAGACCAGGATGTCGTGCAGGACAGTGACAAAGGCTTTGCTCAGGTCAAGGTAAATGATGCCAGTTGCTCTTCCCTTGTCTATTAATGTTGCGACCTTCTCATAGAAGGCCACCATGTTGGTCAGGCACGATTTGCCCTTGGTGAAGTCGTGTTGATTGTACCCAATCACCTCTTTGTTATTCTTCTGCCTCAGTATTTCCTCTGTAAGGAGAGCTGTAGAGAAAGATATATAGGTGATGGCTACAGTGGACATCATTCTTGCACTAAGTGGTAAATAAGAGAAGGATCTCTGAGTTTGCTGAAAAAGGAGTCCAGTTTCCCAGCATGCTATCACAGCACCCAGTGGGAATGAGGTCCAAGAGAGTCCATGCCCATGTTACCCTCACTTAACACATTGAACTAAATATAATCAATATTGGGAAAACTAACCACATACAAACACATACCCTGTCTCAAACGTGCTTTGAGAGGCAGTCCTGAAGGGCAAAGGAGTCTAGGAAGGCTGGACATGCTTCAAGAAGTAAGTCTAAAATGTGCAGGAACAGGCCATCCCCTTGTCCTGAAAGATAAGCCAGTGGGGAAGAAGACCAGCCTGGCTGAACAAAGAGCTTTGGCTGGAACTTCAGAAACAAAAGGAAAACTTTATAGCCTTTGGAAGAGGGGGCAGGCCACTCATGAGGACTACAAGGATATAGTGAAGCTATGCAGGGAGAAAATTAGAAGATCCAAAGTGCAGCTGGAACTCAATCTGGCTACTTACTGTTTTTATAAATATATTAGCAATGAAAGGAGGACTAGGGAAGACTTCATTCTTTATTGAATGGAGGGAGAAACATAGTGACCAAGGATGAGGAAAAGGCTGAGATACTTAATGCCTTCTTTGCCTCAGTCTTTAGTAGTAGGACTAATTGTTCCTGGGCTACCCAGTCCCCTGGCCAGGAAGACAGTGATGGGCAGCAGGATGGGAACTCCATAATCAAAGAGAAAATGCTTAGCAACCTGTTACACCACTTAGATGAGATCCACCCAAGGATATTGAAGGAGCTGGCAGAAGTGCTCACCAAGCTGCTTTCCATCATTTATCAGCAGACCTGGCTAACTGCAGAGCTCCCAGTGGACTAGAGGTTAGCAAACGTGACAGTCTTCTACAAGAAGGGTTGGAAGGAGGATCCAGGGAGCTACAGACCTATCAGTCCGACCTTGGTGCCAGGCTAAATTAATGAGCAAATCACCCTGAGTACCATTACACACCATATACAGGGCAGCTAGACAATCAGGCCTGTCAGCATGGGTTCATGAAAGGCAGGTCCTGTTTGACAAACCCGATCTCCTTCTATGACAGGAAGACCTGCCTAGTGGATGATGGAAAGATGGTAGATGTTATTTACCTGGACTTCAGTAAAGCCTTTGACACTGTTTCCCACAGCATTTTCATGAAAATGTTGGCTGTTTATGGCTTGGATGGGCATACATTTTGTTGGGTAAAACACTGGCTGGATCAAAGAGTGGTGGTGAATTGAGCTAAATCCAGTTGGCAGTCAGTCACAAGCGGTGTTCCCCACAGCTCAGTATTGGCATCTGTTGTCTTCAATATCTTTATCCATGATCTGGATGAGGGGATTAAGTGCACCCTCAGTAAGTTTGCAGATGATGCCAAATTGAGCAGAAGTGCTGATCTGGTTGAGGGTAGAAGACTCTATGGAGGGATCTGGACAGGCTGGGTTGATGGGCTGAGGCCTACTTTTTTAATTTCAGCAAGGTCAAGTGCCAGGTCCTTCACTTGGGTCACAATAACCCCATGCAATGCTACAGGCTTGGGGTAGAGTGGCTGGAAAGCTGCCCAGTGGAAGAGGACCTGTGGATGTTGGTCAGCAGCTGGCTGAAGATGAGCCGGCAGCCTGTCCAGGTGGCCAAGAACACCAAGAGCATCCTGGTTTGTATCAGAAACAGTGTGGACAGCAGGAGTAGGGAAGTGATCATCCCCCCGTGCTTGACACTGGTGAGGTCACACCTTGAGTACTGTGTTCAGTTTTGGGCACAGCAGTATAAGAGAGACATTGAGGTGCTGGAGCATGTCCAGAGAAGGGTAATGAAGCTGGTGAAGGGTCAGAAACACAAGTCTCATAAGAAACAGTTAAGGCAACTGGGGCGACTTAGTCTGAAGAAAAAGAGGCTCGGGCGAGACCTTATGGCTCTCTACAACTACCTGAAAGGAGTTTGTAGAGAGGTGAGTGTTGGCCTGTCCCCCAAAGTAACAAGTAATAAGATGAGAGGAAATGGCCTCAAGTTGCACCAGTGAAGGTTTCGGTTGGGTATTAGGAAAAATTTCTTCAGAGAAAGGGTTGTCAAGCCCTGCAACAGGCTGCCCAGGGCAGTAGTTGAGTGACCATCCTGGTACGTGTTTAAAGTCATGTAGATATGGTGCTTAAAGACATGGTTTAGCAGAGCACTTGGTAGAGCTAGATTAATGGTTGGACACAGTGATCCTAAAGGTCTTTTTTCAACCTAAACAATTCTATGATTCTATGGAGAAAAATGTAATAGTATAATGAGTTTTAGCTTTCATGAGAGAGAATACATTTTACCTTGCTTTATAAATAACTATACATATAATCATCTGGCACAACTCATTTGTGTATAGTAAACACAGTAAATCATCCTTGTATCTGAACCATGTGTTAGGACTAATATATATTTTTGATATATGCTGATACATATTAACTTTATTTTATTTCTTCTTTTACTGTTTTTACATCTGTGTATGCCAGTTGAGTTCAGTTCTTGCTAACATAAGCAAAAGAGCCAACTCCATAGATATGAATAACCTGTAGACTTTACAAGTTTAGCCAAACACTTTGGTGTAAATGATCCCTTTAGTAGACTAGAGACACAGTTGCTACACTATGGCACACAAGCCGACCACTGGCTAGTAGCTGTCTCTATTTTAAGTTAATTTTCATTACAACTGCTATGTCATATAGTTTAAATTTTAAAAAAAATAATATTAATTCATGCATTTGTGATGCGTGTCCAACAATGATAACACACTGTCCACACAGTAGAAAACACAAATGTATGCAATATATAGAAGGTTGAAACCCCAAATAAGGCCATGTACAATTAAATGTAATAAATTATATGAAGCATGCAGGCCTCCAGAGTGGGATCCAGAATTCTGAATTAGGTGCTTTCTGCTCCATATGTACCACCAAGGGAGACAGAGTGTCCTCAGAAGGACAATCTGAGTACTTTATAGATTAAGCAAACCATTGGGAAATTAGTGTGCTTGAAACTTCATCCAATCGAGACTCAGATGTCAGACTTAGGGCTGCAGGCATGCCCCTCTGCATACTCCAGCTCAGGGACTAGCTTTAGTGAGTCAATGAAAGTACTCATGTTTTACTGAGACACAAGCAAAGCAAGAGGGATGAACAAACTCTGCCTCTCCCTGTAACTTCTTGTTTCTGCCTCCTTTTAATAATATGGAAACTTTCTCACCACAGTGCTATAGCTTTGTTCCAGTGCTGGGTACCTCAGCTGTCAAAGAGATAACGTGGTACTGTGCAGAGACAGATCCTGTGTTTTCACCAACCACAGCACTCTGCTGTTGCAGTCACCTCTTTTGCAACTAAAAGACTGGAGGACGATGAGGGCAATAGGCATTTTTCCTTCTTGCTTTGGATACACAGGAGTGGGAAATAACATGCAAGCTTTCTCAGACTGACGAGGACTGAACTGAAGTCTCCCACAAGTTGTTTGGGTGCTTTTGTTTTCCAGTTAGCAGTGGCTGCTCCTTTCTCTCCTGAGACAAACAAATTGACCCCATCAGAATTTGGATGAGAATCTGATCCTGTCAATAAGCTGTCACACACATTTGGAGGATAGCAACTGAGTGAAGTTCTATGCCATATTAGGCAGAAACAAATAGCTCAGCTGCACTGAGGATCTCTGAAGCAGAGCTCTGGCCACACCAGGGGCTTTGAAATCAAAGAAGGATGTGTCCAGGGCTAAGCAGCAATTGGGAAAGGGTATATATGGGTCTCAACTTTAGAATTCCATGCCACAGTTCCATCCAAGTTCTAATTTAGTTATCAAAGTCCTTTATTTGGTACTGTTCATGTTTCATCTTGATACAAATAACTTGATCTTCAAATTAAGATGAACTATGGTTGAATCACTGATTTCTCCAGATGTTTGATGTGTTTCCAGATGTTTGATCTTTCAAGAGTAAGACTAAAAAAGCTAAGATGAGACTATGAAATGTTTAAATTAGATTTGCATCTTATATGCATACTCAAACCTAGCAGGATCTCTAAGACAAAAGTAACCTTTGATGTCTTAGTGATGTTGTTGTCATTGTCTTTCCAAAATGGTGAGATGTTCATTGATAGATATTCACTGAAGAAAGTTTCTATGTCAAAATAGACATATAGAGGGAAATATTCTTTGTTTTTTAAGAAAAAAGGAAAAGGGAGCAGAAAAGTGTTCTGCACTAAGAGTTATTCACATTTTCTCCTCAGTATTAAAAATTTTGTAGTCTTGGAGCAAAATGTTACATATAGAGGAAAATAGAAGCTACATAAATAATTATTAGTAGATGAAAAATAACTTTTCCATGAATATATGGTTAAAAAAAGGGGGGGGGAAGGCACACAATCACTGGAGCTTTATTTATTAATGCTTCCTGGCCAGGCATATGTCAAATAACACTTGGAAACAAACTGGCAGAAAAAGAAAGCTTCCTGCAAGTGCGAGTACAAGACGATGACATTAATACATACTTGAGTTCATTCTAACTGTACACGGTTAAAAAAAAAGCCAAACTCTTTCTTTCAGCATGCTTATTCTTTTTTCACCATGTATTTTTTCTCCACTCAAAGACAAGCATTTGCCAAAACCTTGTCAGCTTGATCTTCTGGGATGACTTAATGTTTTCAAAGATAAACATTTAGATTAAATAGAAGATCCACAACTTCAAATTAGAACTGCAATATTCAAGCAACTTGGTTGCAGTGACCATGAGTTGGTGGAGTTCAGGATCTCATGTAACAGCAACAAAATAGCAAGCAGAGTTGCAACCCTGGACTTCAGCAGGGCCAACTTTGACCTCTTCAAACAATTGCTAAGGGAAATCCCATGGGCAAAGCTGCTTGAAGGTAAAGGGGCCCAAGATAGCTGGGTAGCATTCAGGGACTGCTTCTATGAAGCTCAAGATCGGAGCATCCCGGCACGTAGGAAGTCAAGGAAAAGAGCCAGGAGACCTGCTTGGTTAAACAGGGAACTGCTGGATGAGCTTAGGTGGAAGAGGAAAGTTTATAGATCTTGGAAGGAGGGGCTGGCGACTTGGGAAGAGTATAAGGCTATTGTCAGGGGGTGTAGGCAAATGCTTAGGAAAGCTAAGGCCTCCTTAGAATTAAACCTGGC
>VYZX01005336.1:29613-62284 GCA_013401335.1 Brachypteracias leptosomus
TATTGGTTCAACCTTCTTCTTTCCCTTTCTTTTTCTCCCTACCAAAACAAAAAGAAAACAAAAAGAAAACAACCCAAACCCAAAAACAAATAAAAACTTTTTGGTTTTGTTGGGGTTTTTTGATATGAAAGTTATCTATAAGAAACAGACATATTTAATGAAAAGTACTACCATCATAAAACCATTTCAACAGATTGCTGTCAAGCAGCTCAGGCAGATAATTGTCCCCCAAATTATCTCATTTACAATAAGTAAAATACCTTTTAATTGTGCATTAGTGTTCCTTTAAATGGAGTTATTTAAAAATCGTATAACGTAGACTTAATATTATAATACAGATCATCCCTTTAACACTTTAGTTCTATATGAAGCTACTCTTTTTGAGGAACTAGAAACATATTCACAGAAATCCCCAAATCTTTCCCCTGACCAGAAGCTTGCAGCTTTTTTCTCTTGTCTCTCTGCTATGACAGCTCAAAGTTCATAATTACTCCCACCTTTTTTTTTTTTCTCTATGCTCTGTAGCTAATACACACATTATCATAAAAACTTCTGATGGTTCTGACAGAGTATAGTGACAAGAGCTTTGATTACAGAAATTATAACCTATATCATTAAATAGCAGAAAATCAGACTTGAGTGAATGTCCTGTGTATTTTTTCTCTTTTAAATTTAATTTATCTTCCCTATTAAAGTTGCAATAGCCAGAGACCAAGTATTGCATGTGCAGTAACTTTGATTTTTGCCTTTTGTAGATTTGTTTCACAAACTTAACATAGACATGTGAGTTAAATCTATTTCATTTCTATGTCTTGTCTGTTCTAGTTGTGTGCAGAACATCGTTATTAATCTATTAGCCTTTCTGTTTTTCATCCAAACCTGCATTGAATCTGTGTAGGCGGTTTTTATTAATCTTTAAATTTTCTCTTGTATGTAAGACTATACTTCCTTTCCTCCCTTATTATTTTGTTCTATAAGAAACACCTGAAGCAAGTATTATAAATTCATTGAATCCTCAGGAGCCAGGCATATTTCAAATGAAATACCTGCAGTGTCATAATTTTCTATAGCTTGTTACTTTTAATTTAAATAATTTCCTCTCTTTTGACCTGTTCCAGAAAGTTCCAAAATTCACATCAATTCAAGTAAATTTCAGTTAGTGGATACACAGACATGACAAGACAGAAAACGTTTTGGAAGAAGCTGTGTGCACATATGTGTGCATCTGCTGTAAGTGTGGAGAAGCTGAGAATCTTAATGTAGTAACACTACAAGCTTAACTTGTGACTTGATTGGCATGACAAGAGCTGGTGATAATTCCTATGGCAGTAATATTGATACAGATTTATTTTTCAGTGTAGCCACATACAGAGAAAAGAGAGGAAGTGTTGCCATACATGTCAAAGATGCATGTTGATGTTCTCAGGTTTATAAAGTACCCAGGAAAATATATCTGTTGAAAGATTATCAATATAAAACAGATTATAAGCAAACATTTAGTCATGATGGACTTTTATTAGAGATATCTATCAGGAGGCTTAATGAGAGGTTTTTGTAACTATGTAGCAGGGCTGTTAGAAGCAAAAGATTTATTGTCGATAGGGAATATCGTTTGATGAGAAAACTGTGTTATAGAAAGTAAATTCTATTTTCTAATTCTCACTTTCCTGAGGGAAAGTGCTTCTAGACTAAATTCATACTTTTCTGAGGGAAAGTGCTTCTAGATTTTGTAATCACAGAGAGGAATTTGTGGAAAGCATGAAGGTAGAAGGCAGTTTGGGTAAGGTGATGAAGAATTGGGTAAGTTCATGATTATTACGAAAAAAGGGGGAAGAGCAACAAGTAATGACAGTGAACTTCACTATGGAATTTTTCAATAAATCCAGAGTCCAGGTCTTATCAGAAGAAAATCTCAAGGGTTAACATAGTGAAGCAAATCCACAACAACAAAATTATGCTTATGCAGAGAAATAATATGTAAAAAAACCTTGCTGGTTCATGAGCTTTTCTTCATTGATCTCAAAGACAAAGTGTGCTGAATGTAGATATGGGAATAGTACATTAGAATAAGTATTAGAATGTATACATGGAAAGAATCAGTAAGAATACAGAATAAATTCAAAAACATCTAGTGAGGAATGACAACTGTAACAAGAATTAATTCTCTATGTATATAAGCATTAAGAGAAGGAAAAAAGAAAATGAGAAAATGGTAATCTGCAATTCAGCAGATAGGAAAGGCAACAATAAATTGCTTTGTAAAATCTTAAATAGTTAATATCTTACTTCATTCAAATCAAAAAGAGGTTTCAGGAGAAAGCAAGTAACTAACAATAGTGACAAGAAGATAAGGCTGTCCTAATGAGCCCCAGACCCCTGAGGCCCCAGAGGAAGTCAGGACAAAGGAGGAGTTTGCCCTGGTTGACAAGGACTGGGTTAGGGACCAATTAAGTGATCTGGATGTACATAAATCCATGGGACCTGATGGGCTGTACTTGTGAGTGCTAAGGGAGCTGGTGGAAGTCATTGCTACGCCACTCCATCATCTTTGGTAAATCATGGGGAACGGGAGTGGTGCCTGGGGACTGGAGGAAAGCAAATATTCCACTCCAATATTCAAAAAGGGCAAGAAGGAGGACACAGGTAATTATAGGCCGGTCAGCCTCACCTCCATTCCTGGAAAGGTGATAGAACAACTTGTCCTTGGTGCTGTCTCTAGGCATATCAAGGATAAGAGGGTCATTAGGAGCAGTCAACATGGCTTCACCAAGGGGAAATCATGCTTGATCAATCTGATAGCCTTTTCTGAGGCCACAACCAGGTGGATAGATAATGGTAGAGCAGTGGATGTGATCTATCTTTACTTCAGNCTGAAGGAGCTGGGTCTCTTTAGCTTGGAAAAAAGGAGACTGAGGGGTGACCTTATTAATGTTTATAAATATGTAAAGGGAAAGTGTCAGGAGGATGGAACCAGGCTCTTCTCAGCAGCATCCAATGACAGGACAAGGGGCAATGGGTATAAGCTGGAACATAGGAGGTTCCACATAAATATGAGAAGAAACTTCTTCACAGTGAGGGTGACAGAGCACTGGAACAGGCTGCCCAGGGAGGTTGTGAAGTCTCCTTCTCTGAAGACATTTAAAGCCCACCTGGACATGTTCCTGTGCAACTTGGTCTAGGTGATCCTGCTCAGGCAGGGGGATTGGACTAGATTATCTTTTGAGGTCCCTTCCAATCCCTAACATTCTGTGATTCTGTGTAATAACAGGGAATAAGTGGAAGAAATAAGGAAAAAAAAAAATCTTAGAAAGTATCTGAGAGGTAACAAGAAGATTGCAATATGTCAAGAAAAACCATAATCAAATCAATTAAAGATGTTCCACACTCTGCAGATAATCAGAGGGTGGGATTGTGAATAATCAGAGTGGGAAGCAGCAGCTATGCTTGCCTCAAATTTACTCATCTCTTAGTATCTATTTATGGCCACTGTTGGAGTTACTAGCTTAAATGGACCTTTATCCTATCCCAGGGTGGCCATTCCTCAAAGTATCAGTAAGTGCAGCAGTCCCTCAGAAAGAGCTAGAAAGATCAAAAACCAAATAGAATTAACTGCTGTCATACATGCAGAAGTGTATAGACCTTACACTGTCATGTATGAACACTGTTTGCTACGTGACAACTAAACTTTACTTCTAATATAAAGGCTCAGCCTAGATATTGTGACATTCTGTGCTGCTAGCTCTCTTCTTCCTCAGACCAACACCAAATTCAGCAACATCCCCTCAGCATAACTTCATCTTTTATTCTTCATCTGTTTGCTCTTCTCCATCTCAAATCAGCCAAGGGGGAACACACCACTGAGAGAGAGCTCATCAAGCTACACCCAGCAGGAACTCTCTTCCTCAGGACCTCTCTTCAAACTGAACAGCTTCTTGTTGTTGCTGCTCCTCATTGCTTCTTCTCTCTTCTGTTGCTTCTCTCCAACCACTTCAGTTCCTGCTTCTTCCAAGACTGATTGGGTTCCTGGTTAATATATCTCTAGCCTCACCCACCACCTCAATGACAATCACCTGGGGGAAGGCAGGGCCTTACACAGGTGGGCCAGGTTCTGCCTCTGGGGCCTTGGGGAACAAAACATGTTGCTGGGTTGTGACTCATCCATAGGTCAACTCCAACTCCGGGCCCACAGCCCAGGCTTCAGCACTTCACATGCTTAGCTCAAAAGTGATCAGAAAATCACAACAGCAAAACCAACTAACCAAGCAAGCACATGGGAAATAGATTGCTTATATTAAAGCAGACAAAATTTTAAGAAGGAAGAACAGTTGGGCATGGCTGTTTTTTCTTTGTGAGTAAATAAAAGGCACTTGCAAAGAATTAAATATCTACTGAGAACAATGCAAGAGATAAGAGGAATAAATGGCAACAGAAGAGATTTAGGATAGATATTAACATTCTATGATTCCATGTTAGAGACATCCCTGCTTATTGTATGGGGGTTGGACTAGATGACCTTTGGAGGTCCCTTCCAACCCAAAACATTCTATGGTTCTGTGACATTAGGAAAATTTTTACATTTTCTATGGATGCTTAAATATTGGAAAAATTGCTGTGAGACACTGTGGAAGATATATTGGTGTCAAACACTGTCAGGAATGGTTAGAAGCAGTTGAACTTGCTGCAGGAGTCCGAGACTAACCTATATGGATCATAGAGGTCCCTTCTAGACTTTTTCTTTCTCATTTTTCTAATCATCTTTCTTTGATGTAACTACATATGTTATTGATAATGTAAAGAGGGCTCTACAAAAACTGTGGTACCTCTATATTATAAGGAAGTACAGCATATGCATGCTAACAAACCTTTAACACAGAAATTATACACAGATAGTATCAGTTCTCTTTGTGTAGTTCTCTGACAAGGAAAACTACAAGCAACCAACTGCTTAGATCAAACGAAGCTATGATACAATCTATTACTCTTTTTCTACATGCTATCACTCACAGAAATCTAGTCCTGATCAGTTGTGCATTAATTCTTTTGCATACCTATCTAAATTACATCTGAAGAGTTCTATTTTATAGTTTCAGTGTACCTGTTGCTAAGAAAAGGTACAAGAAACAGGACTGTTCTGAAAAATCTTTAACAATGATTCCACTCCGCATGTGGTGTATTTTAATATTATTTGGTATGGATTTATTGTTTTGCTAGAATATGTACATGGACATTAAAAAGTGCATTAAAAAGTGCTTAGTAGAAACATTATTCTTCTGTTATTAACAATGCAGTTAGGGTTCTAACTTTTATGCCTTCTGAGAAAAAAAAATACTAACCTGTAGTGAACTGCTAAAGAAGAAAACAGAATTTTGTGATTTCTCAGACACTGAATATAGTTAATTCTCAAGTCCAAAATTCAAATCAAAACTAAAGGGATGGCTTAATTGGATGAAATTTTTCATCTTTGCTAAATGAAAGCAAAGTAATTATATTCTCCTTTAGTAGTTTTTTTAAGCATACTGTTAAAATGAAACGGTCAAGCAGAAACAGAAAGCTTCTTATACAAGATGAAGTCAATGTTAATAAAGTCTTACTTATTCTTCCCCTTTCATTATTAACAGAGTGAATAACTTCTTCGTTTTCTAATTTCACAGTTTATTATTGAGAAACCAGACCTATTATATTTAATACATATTAAAATTCATATTTTTCATGTAATTAAGAATTTGGCTCTATGGATTAAATTATAATTACACATAAGAGAAAGCATAACTTTGATGTAATTTCATTATGAACTCTATGTACCTCATTCATAGTTATTGCCAATGTACTACAAAGAATGCTTAAGATACAAAATAAAGATATATCAAAAGATTCAGTAAATGAAGCACTGTTTTTTCAATTTATATTGTAACCTGAAATATCTTTGTTATCTAGATAATTGTCTTCATTATTTCCAGTATGGCTTCTTTAAAATTTAAAGTAGATCTGTGTGTTTACATGTATGTTCTTGTGAATACACAATTTTATATATTATATAGGTGAAAGGATTTTTTTTTCCTGTCATTAAATATCATTTATCCTAAAGAAAAGGAAGACTGGAGCTTGTACTCTCATACCACTTTAAAAGAAATGGGTGGTAGAAAAAGTTTGATTTAGATATAAGAGGGAAATAAACTAGACACTCTTCTTTGCCACAGTTTCATCATTATTTTTGCATTATTTTATGCAAAGTTCAGTATCAAAAGCTATAATTAGGAAGGCACACCCACCATACTCCCAAGGATGTTACTTTATGGGCAACTCGTTACCTTCACTATTTAAATTACATAGTGGTTGTATTTGCACAGGCTTATTTTTGCTTTGTAAACTGATTCTACATTCAGTTAGTTTCAAAGATAGTGGTTTCATTATAAACATCCTTAAGAGCACAACATTTAGATTTCATATACATGGCAAAATACAAATAAACAAAAGATTCATGGGAAAGCTGTCATACTTCAGAATGTCTTTGAATTTCCTTTGAAAATTTGTGCAGATATCTGCATCTGTTTTATCTGCACTGGAAAAAATAAATCTCAAAAAACGTTATTAAAGGAAAAGGTAATTTATTATTTACTGTTAAGAAATGTATCTCTTATTATGGAAGATGAACATGCTAAGCACTGCAGACCTACCTAGGTACTGCTGAGGATTTTCTAATGTTTCTTTAGATCAATGTCTGTATTAATGGAAAATAAAATTCTAAACCAGGCTCTCCAGACATATAATTTGTACACATTTCTATATACTTAAATTAATTTCTGATATAACCTCTTTCTCCTACAACAAATAACTACAAAACCCAGGCAGTAATGTAAATTCAGTTTGGCTCAAAGTGTAAAACACCTTGTATTATATAATGATGTTCTACAGAATTCCCAGATATAAGGCAGGAAATACAAATGTAAGTGAAGTCATTTAGTCATGTGAAACTGAAGCCTGTGTTAACATTGGTTAGATATTCGAGTAGCGCTTTTAAGGCACGAAATGCAAACCAACTTATTTTTCTTTCTTTAAATGGAATGCCTGTGAACTGCAAGATGTCTTTCATTGACTGAATTTTTCTGGCACAGTAATATCACAGCCTATATTTTTCCTATTTCTCACATAATGTTTTGAAATGACTGATTTTTCAAAGTAGTCAGCAGAACTTCACTAAAATCAAAAGGCATTTTAAGTTTCTGTATATGATTTGCTGATGAGGGAACTCTTTGGTTTAAATTTTAAATATCCAGCTTTAAAGAATATTAGTGATCATTGAAACGAAAAAAAATTGTCTATCCATGAAACTTTTACAACTACATTACTGAGATTTTTCTAAGAATCCTGTCCTTTAATATAAAGCAAATATGTGCATGATTAAATTACTGTGGCTGACCTTTTTAATAGAAACCAAAAGCAAACAATTGCATGGAATGTTATAATTTGCCTCACCAGTACAGCAGCTATTCCTTTAATTAAAGTATTCAAGCTCATACTTTGACTTTCTTTACATAATAGTAAGACCTTCACAAAATTACAGAATGTTTGAGGTTGGAAGGCACCACTGGAGGTCACCCGGTCCAACCCCCCTGCTACAGCAAGACCACCAACAGACAGTTGCCCAGGACAACACCGTAAAAAAGTGTTTTCTAATGCTCAGAGGGAACCTCCTGTGCTTCAGTTTGTGCCCATTGCCTCTGGTCCTGTCACTGGGCATCACTGAAGAAAGCCTGGACCCATCCTTTTTGTACTCCACTTCAAGGCATTTATTGACATTAGTAAGATCCCCCTGAGCCTTCCCTTCTTAAGATTGAGCAGACACAGCTCTCTCAGCCTTTATCATAGGCGAGAAGCTCCAGTCTTTTCATCATCTTTGTGGCCCTTCAGAGGCCCTTCTCTCCAACATGTCCATCTCTCTCTTGTACTGGGGAGCCCAGGACCTGAAACAATCCTTCAGCTGTGGCTTCAGCAGGGCTGAGTAGAAGGCAAGGATCACCTCCCTCCACCTGCTGGCAGTGCTTTGCCTAGTGCAGCCCAGGATACCATTGGCCTTCTTTGTGATAAGGCTCCATTGTTAGCTTATGTTCAATGTGGTGTCCATCAGGACCCCCAGGTCCTTTTCTGCAAGGCTGCTTTCCAGCTGGGTGCCTCCCAGCACAGGGGGCAATGGTACCTTAATTGAAAGTCTACATTTCTTGGATCTTCTGAGCATTCAGTAAGAACATGCAGATAACTTAATCTTAGAGTAAACACATGTATACAGAATATTTTGCTTTCGAAGATCAAAAGCATCAGTGTCTTGTGCAATGGGATTTAATATAGAGCAGAAAGGATTTTTTAACTGTAGTAGTAATATTAAAGTTTGTATCCTGATTCTACTGCACACATTTGTTTTCTCAATTACATCAAAGACCAAAGGTAATATCTATTCCTAATAAATTGTCAGGCTTCTTTTTGTCTGAGTAGTGCAACTTCCTGCCCATCACACAGATAATAAATGTTTTACTGGAAAATCTATGCCAGGAGCAGAATGCCTGAAGGACTTTGAATTGGGCTTCATGATCTTTATGGATCCCCTCCAACTTGAGATATTCTCTGATTCTATGAAACTTTGACAATATATTGTTAACATTAAAACCTTAACAAAACTGGCATAGTCTAGTCCCATTTGCCTGGGATGCTCTTCTGCACTATGTGTTGGTGTATAACTGTCTCTGGGTGTCTCAGGGTTCTGCTTTTTTCCTTCTGATGCCCAGTAATCAGCTGGAAATCAAATTGTAGGGTCTGAAATTTGATCATTCTCCTTCATTCTTTCCCCAGCGTTATCTGTGGATATCACTTCTCTTTTGCTTGTATTAGCTCACCTTGTGACATAAAACATTTAAGCAAGGAGATCCTCTGGAGCTTCAGGGGACATAACCTGAGGAAAGCAAAAACAATAAAGAGGTATTGGAACCTGTGCTGTAGCACTGAATATCAGACTGTCACACTGTAAAGGACTGCTAAATCCAATGTCAGCATGATTTGGTTGATGAATTGGAGTATAAGTGAGTTCAGTAGCCATTGACTCTGCATGTTACTGCTGTAGTGTTTCCTTGGGACATGTACATACACACATGCAAACTTTTTCTTATACAGAAAATCTGGAAGTAAAGTCATTGACTGATGTTCACATTACTAAAAGCTGAATATTCTTGCCTATAAGGCGCGACATCTACTAGCAAGTGCAAAGTATTACCATGAATAATTTAAGCTAAACCATACCCATCAAAGTAAACAAATGAAGCACCATTCACAATTCCTTATTTTGCCATTTCTTACTGTGTTTGCTTCAGCTCCAATTCAGGAGACTGACTAGTTTGTGCTAGGCTCATTGTACTTTGAGAGAATGAGAAAAAATATTTTAGATAATTCCAGAAGGTTTTTCAGCTACCAGCTACCAATTAGAAAAATTAACAGTGTGTAAACAAAATCTACATTTTTACATGAATGATTGTAAGTGTTTTGTTCAGGACTTTGGTCCTCTGAAGTTACTAACGGGTCTAACAATTAATTTTCTCTGAAAGAACTCTCCACATTTGATACTCATATGTCTTTAAAAGTAAAACAACACTATCTAAATACCCTTCAGTATCTCTGTCAACTACTCATGAGTTCAAAGGCAGGAAAACTGAGCGAGGAGTAAGTAGGTAAATTGTGTCAATTACTGATAGCCTGTAGAGAAAGGCATTGAACCCAGTCAAAACTGTTTTCTGCAAGTACTGCCCTGTACTTCTGGCTTCTACATTACAAATCAGTGTTTTCAGCAATGCAGTGGGTTGGAAGATACACTTATTATGGAAAAATAATAGTACTGGATTAAAACTACTTAAAGTTTTCCTCATAGTGCATTTCTAAAGTTATCTAATCCTTCAAGCTGGTATCTCATGTAGTTCTGATCAATTTCAGACTCCACTGTAAACTAAAAAGAAAATTACCACTTGAAAACGGTACTCTCCTGAATGAGTACTGAAATATTTAAACAAAAAGTACATTTCATATCATCAATTTAAAATAAATGTTAGGCATTTTAGATTTCATTACTTATATGATATTTGCTTTGTTGTTTTTTGTTGTTGTTTTTTGTTCTTGGTGGTTTATTTTTTCTGCTTACAAAATGTCCAGGTATTTTACTTTGATGATATATTCACTGGGCTCACTGATTTAAACAGTCTCCGTTCTGATTCTCCTGTCATGGTAGAGTTTGTGATTTATCTGTTTTTATATCCATAAAGATACAGCCTTAACTAAGTGGTATCTTGCATAATCAGACTGGCTTGGAGTTCACTAAATGTAATCTTGTGCTGTGTATCTCAATTAATCTTGAAGACTGTGGCTAATCACATCCCCACCAGGCAGGCTCACATATCTCACCAAGCTGGATTATTAAAATCCATATTTCACGTTAACAGCCATGTGTGTGAGATTAGTTTCTAAGTAGTAATGCACCTGCCATAAATACCTCATATCTGGTATCTTCTGAAATACTGCTGCTGTCAAAAATGAAAAAGCATGATATGCATTCAAAACTAGTTTACATTTCTTTTTTATGGGCAAGTGATTTTTTGGGGGTGGTCCTTTTCTTTATTCTGATATACCTGAAAATCTATTGAGCACAAAATGTAATAAGGACAGAACTTGGTAAATGACATATTCTGGAAGAATTGATAGAAGAATATTATTATATTAACTTTATTCATTTTTTATCATTTCAAGTTAAACCTTGAGTGAGAAAACCTGCATTAATTTAGGTTCATACCATTAGTCATACATTAGGGGCTAAATTCCATTTTACAGTGAAACTTTTTAAATCTGGAGTAACTCCAGTAAGCTCAGTTGGCCTAGAAATTGCCTTAGCATTGTCATTTTACTAATTACATCCTAGGATAAAACACTTTCCATCCGATCAGTAGACTATTAGCAGAAGATCCAGACACTAAATCTTAGAGTTTCAATTCTTTCAAGTCTGTAAAATTAACTGATGCTACACTTCATGCTTCATACTTTTAAAAGGCAGAATTTCTGTTTAACTCCCTGCAGCCCTCAATACAATTGCTGCACTAATGCCTGGGATTTGCAGTAAAGATCAAGCAGACTTTTTTCTCAGAACCTCACTTACAAGATGTCTTCGGTTTAACAGGTCATCAGAAGAGTTAAAAGTGTACAGCTGCAAGCAAATAGGCTTTACGCAGAATTGCTAAATGTGAAGGTGTTTTACTTAAAGGAAATACAAGAGATTAACATGTTTATTATTTTCCTAATGCACTGCTCTTTAACTTCTAACTCCCATGAGAGTGCATCAAGGTGTATGTGCATTCAGACAAGCAGCGTTTGTCTCAGAGCTATCTAGTAGAGGCAGCTCCAGCTGACTGATGGGATTGATGGGCAGAGTCCTTTCATGATTTTTCAGGCTTTCTGTTGGGTGAATGCCTGAAAAGCCCCTGTTCAGCGCTCACAGATTCTTGAGAAATGAAACTGCTGTTCTGCTAATTTATAGACTGATTACTTAATCCTCTCTAATGATCAAAAACTGTGTTTTAGAGCACCTATGTTCCAGTGGCATCTTCACTGACCTTTTAGTGTGGGTGTGTACTTCATGGAATTTCAGTGCTTGAAGAAGGTAGGGAGACAGTGGAGAAGGAGAGGAGCTAGATGTTCCAAGCATAATCTGGACTTTTGTTGATGACCATATAGTGAATTCATAACTTTATATAAAAAGCATATAATATATAAATAGGTGCTTAAAATCATATTTATGCACAATTTTCTTTTAAAAATCTTTCTCTCATTCAAATGTATATTCAGACTAATGGAAAATGTAGTCAGAATGCCTCTGCTTTCAAACATTCCAGTTGTCCTTCAGGTCCATCAGTTACTCAATAATTATGTTAAAATAGATCCAGTTTAAGGTTTTAAAATTATAGGGATAAGAATGATATTATTGTGAGAAAGCAGAAAAATAAATATATGTTTAAAAATTTAGTGCCAGTTGATAATTATGTATATATTCAGCAACATAATTTCAAGGGTGCAGTTTAAACATACAGAAATGATGAACATAAAGGAAAATCTATTGGGAAATAACAGTTGCTTATGCATCACATATGCTGTAGTCAAAAAAAAAGCAGCTGATTGTGCCATATATTGTAAATGTGACTGGTGAAATTTTATAATGTGTGCTCCCTGGTACATTGAACTCTGTATAACAGTAGTAGTCCACTTTTTAATTTTCCTAAACATTATTTTATTTTTACATTTTAAGTCCATCATAATCCAAGGGAGTTGTTTGGATTTATTGTTGTTTATCTTTTGCAAACCTTCATATGAAATATATCTTATTACCACTCACAATTTTCCGCTAATGCTTCAAAGTACATCACAGAAAGAGGCAAAATGCATCAAGACAAATCAGACACCATAAAACTGGGTAACTGCTGAACACCCTCCAGAGACACACAAACAAGAATAAGAAATATGCTGTAAGTCCTGAGGTCAAAAGCTTTACCTTACAAGTGCATTAATCCCCCAGAGAAGTGCTGTTTTGAGAGTTTAATTTGTCTTAGGCACTAGGAATAAGGAAACAAAAAAACAGTAAAAGTCATCCAACCCTATGTATTCACTGAAATAAAATACGGGGGAGGGGGTATAATATTGTGTTATTTGTCAATAATATAGCAGTGCCTAAGAGCCTGTTGTGCTAGGCATTTTACAATTTCAGAATAAGTAACTCCTGCAAGGAGTCACCAAATAAAACATAGTCAGCAGAACAGACCAACAGCTTAATATAATAGCATATGGTAACTACACAGGAGATTCAAATCTGGTCATAGGTAAGTGAAACCACAACTTTCTAATTTTTATACAAATTATTGTGAAATATACATTTTATGTCCCTCCAAGACAGCTAGCCAGCCCTCCTCATTTATCCATACTATATTCATCAAATTATTATTTGATTATTTTTGGATATGTAAAAACTGTAATAACCCATGGTGATGTTAAGAGCTGTCAGGTCAGATCAGAGGATCAGTGCTAGATTTCAAACTGAATAGATCACAGCTGTTGAATGGGGCAGGTACCATGGTGATGGAGGATGCAGAGAAGGCAGAGTTACTAAAGCGTGGGTTAGATGAATGGACAGTGGGGTGGATAGAAGACTGGCTGAAAGAGAGAGATCAGAGGGTTTGGGGTTTTGGCACAGAGTCTAGTTGGAGGTCTGTAACAAATGGTGTTACCCAGGGGTCAGTACTGGGTCCAGTCCTGTTTGATATATTCATCAATGACCTGGATGGAGGAATATGGTGTACTCTCAGCAACTTTGCTAATGACACAAAACTGGGAGAGGTGGCTGACACACCAGAAGGCTGTGCTGCCATCCAGCATGACCTGGACAGTCTGGAAAGTTGGGTAGAGAGTAATCTTATGAAATTGAACAAGGGCAAATGTAGGGTACTGCACTTGGGAAGGAATAACCCCAGGTAGCAGTAGAGGTTAGGGGCTGACCTGCTGGAAAGCAGCTTTGTGGAAAAAGATCTGAGAGTCCTGGTGGACAACAGGATGACCATGAGCCAGCAATGTGACCTCGTGGCCAAGAAGGCCAATAGCATTCTGGGGTGCAAGAAGAGTGTGGCAAGCAGGTCAAGGGAGGTTATCCTACCCCTCTACTCTGCCATGGTGAGACCTCATCTGGAGTACTGTGTCCAGTTTTGGGCTCCCCAGTTCAGGAAGGACAGGGAACTGCTGGAGAGGATACAGCCAAGAGCTACAAAGATGATTAGGAGACTAGAACATCTCTTTTATGAAGAAAGACTGAGGGACTTGGTGCTTTTTAGAGAAGACTGAGGGGGGATCATATCAATGCTTATAAATACTTAAAAAGTGTGTGTCACAAGGATGAGGCCAGAGTCTTTTCAGTGGTGCCCAGTGACAACAGGTGCTCAGAGGTAACGGTCACAAACTTGAACATAGGAAGTTCCACATAAACTGAGGAGAAACTTCTTTACTTTGAGGGTGGCAGAGGAAGAGGCTGCCCAGAGAGGTAGTGGAGTCTCTGTTTCTGGAGACACTCAGAACCCGCCTGGACACAGTCTTATGCAACCTGCTCTAGGTGACCCTGTTCTGGCAGGGTGTTGGACTGGATAATCTCCAGAGGTCCCTTCCAACCCCTACCATTCCATGATAGCAATGTAACTGACCACCCCCGACTAGTTAGGTGCATGTGGTGCTATTTGCATAAACAGCTACACTGATATTGTGTCTAAACACATTGTTTATCTTAAGTTTAACTGTCTTTAGTGATAGTATTTAATTGCACATAAAGGTGATTTTTTTTCTCTTAATATCTTCTCGCTGTTTGTTTACTGAGAGCTGGCCACGGAAATCTTTCCTTTGGTTATGACATCACTCTACCTGCAGAACATGATAAATTATGTTATTAGTATCAAATCAGTGTTAAGCACTGTTGGAAGCAGGGAAAAAAGTGTTTTAAAGTTTTAAATTTTGAGAGTTTTAATTATTAAAGGTCTTTTCATACATTGACTACCTTAATTTGCATGAAAAATGTGAAGACTTCTAGCACTTGATTCAATTTATTGTATTCATTTGCTTCAAGTTACATATAAGGCAGCTCAACCAAACTAAGTAATCCACAGAATAATTGTAATTCTAAATATATAAATACTATTTAATTGTCAAGCAAGCAGAGTCATACATAAGAGGAGATACTATTGCCTGTCGAAAACCTTTGGAATGAAAGGGATCAATTCAAAGGCTTTCTTCAGCAGTAAGATATTTTTACTCACAGTATCTTCCAAATGCCTTATAAACCACTTTCAGGCAAAACTTTTACACTAGGCGTTCAAAATAGAGATCATCTGGCTTTAGCTGGAGATAAAGGAAAGAGGATTTGGTGTACTAAAGGATTGTGATGTTTAGCAACAGATAAAAACTGTAGGTTTAGACCCCAAAACCACTTACAGTGTGCTCAGAAACTACCACTCAGATCTGTACAGAAAAACAGCCTGCAGACAGTCCATTACAGGAAGCTTGCAGAGAGAATAAAGGAGCGTTAAATTTTGCTCCTAAGCTGTTAATTTAAATGAGGATCACTATGTGAATGTGTGAAAGCACTAATCATTTCAAAATTCCTTGAATAAATGAGAAATTGAGCTACACAACAAAACCTTTGTATTTAACCAGATGATGAAAACAATCTAGACTTCTGTATTTCCATATTTATGGCATTATTATGAACTCTTGTACTCTTTCCTCTGCCTGAATTCTCAAGTAATTAGCTAGAGAATATTTGACCAGAAAACCTGAAGGAACCAGTCCTGAGAACAATATGGTCCTCATGTTTAGACTGTCTCACCAAATAGGAGGATCAATTTCCAGACTTGAATCTGAATCATAAAGCCAGGAAATTTGAAACTATTCATCATTTTCACAGAATCACAGAATGTTAGGGATTGGAAGGGACCTCGAAAGATCATCTAGTCCAATCCCCCCTCCAGAGCAGGATCACCTAGACCACGTTGCACAGAAACACGTCCAGGTGGGCTTTAAACGTCTCCAGAGAGGGAGATTCCACAACCTCCCTGGGCAGCCTGTTCCAGTGCTCTGTCACCCTCACCGTGAAGAAGTTTCTTCTCATATTTAGGTGGAACCTCCTATGTTCCAGCTTATACCCGTTGCCCCTTGTCCTATCATTGGAGGCCACTGAGAAGAGCTTGGCTCCATCCTCCTGACACTCTCCCTTTACATATTTATAAACATTAATAAGGTCACCCCTCAGTCTCCTTTTTTCCAAGCTAAAGAGGCCCAGCTCCCTCAGCCTTTCCTCATAAGTGAGATGTTCTACTCCCTTAATCATCTTAATGGCTCTGCACTGGACTCTCTCAAGCAGTTCGCTGTCCTTCTTGAACTGAGGGGCCCAGAACTGGACACAGTATTTCAGATGTGGTCTCACCAGGGCAGAGTAGAGGGGGAAGAAAACCTCTCTCGACCTACTAACCACACCCCTTCTAATATACTCCAGGATGCCATTGGCCTTCTTGGCTGCAGATAACTTTGGCTTCTCTTCAACCTCAAAATACTGAGTGCCTAAAAATTTTTATTAAAGCATGCCACCAGCTCTGTGCTTTTCTTTACATCACTGCATAATAAAAGGTAATGCAGTATTTTCTGTAATTATGTTATCTGTTGTCCTTTCCGTGTCAGCCTGCTAACCACTAACACTGTTCAAAAAGCTGAGTCCACAGAACACACACCTGCACCATTCCTGCTTTTGATCTGCGGTGCCAGTTGTTCTCCTGTCCTGGGATTAAAATATCCAATCTTGTTTTATTTTAATAAAAGCTGAGGCGACAAAGTATGCACCTGTATTTTTGTTCACTCCACCTGCTTGTCCTGGCACTCTGCTGTCTTTTCTCACTGCAGTAACAAAACCTGTATGGCCACCATTAGTGCAAGCACTCTCTGTTCCTTATAGCTTTAAATGATGTGCTTTAATTAAGGAGGGGAAAAAAAGAGTATTCAAAAGCAGTGAATCCAGACAGCTGTTTTTTACGATTTGTTATATCATAAACAATTTTATACTTGATCTTCTGCTCTCAGATCATGAAAGGATTATCTCTTGATCTCACTGAGAGTCAACTTTGGACATGCCAATAGAAAAAATAGACTGTAATTTAAAACAAAAAATCTAGAAAAATCAAAATCAAAATCAAATCCCCCCCAAATACTCATAAAAAGTAGAATAATTATTTTCTCTAACACCCTTAATCAACTTGATTTGAAAAAAAGGTTGGAATAACTGCTTAAGGAATGCCCTTGTGTAATTTCATTAGTAGCTGTAAATGAATATGAACAGTAAGCAGATGTGGTAGTTATCTGGTTAAAAGTATGACTGATGCTGCAAACAATAGAGAGTTAAACATCATCACAGAATCACAGAATCAGGCCAGAACGTATCTCAGAAGATCTCCAGTCCAACCTCCTGCTCACAGCAGTGTCAGCTATAGGTTATTCAGAACATTTTATCCAGTCAGGTCTTGACAGCTTCCAAGAACAGAGACTGCACAGCATTTTTTGGAAACCTGTGCCACTGCTGGATCTTCCTCACTGGGAAAAAGTTTCTCCCTTTATACAGTATTTCTATCTTACCAGTTTAAGTCCACTATCTCTTGCCCTCCCACCCAGCATCACTGTGAAAAACCCAGCTCCATCTCCTTAAGGACCTACCATAGGGTTGCTGTTAGGTCCCCCAGAGCTTTTTCTGCTCCATGCTGAACAAATCCAGCTACCCCAGCCTCTCCTCACAGGGCAAGTGTTCCAGCCACTGCCATCTCAGTGGCCTCCCTGATATCCCTCCAGTTGGTTGCTGTCTTTCTTATAGTGATGGGTCAAAAACTGGACACAGTATCTAGAAAACTTCTTACAAGCATGGAGTAGAGGGAGAAAACCGCTTCCCAGGGTCTTCTGACTCAACCCCTTTTCCTACAGCCTATGGTGTGTTTGAGGTCTTTACTGTCAGAGCACAGTGAGAGCGCATGGTTATCTGAGGACTTTTCCTGCAGAGCTGCTCCACAGCCTGTAGGTCTTCAGCAGTAGCTTTTGTAACCAAAATATATCAGTGGAGAATTAAAAAAAAAACCCAAAACATTACTATTTTTCATCTTCACTTTGAAGAGGCAAAGCCAAACAGTTCAAATAACAGACTAATGAGATAGTCTTAATTAAAAAAAAAAAAAGACAAAAAAATGCAATCAATTTTTGTAACGATTGGGATAAAAGAAATATATGATCTTACTGTTTCTGAAACAGCTCTATCCTCTTACCATTCTTCTAACACCATTAAACTTAAATGTTAGTCTTGCAATTACACACACTAACAGAACAAGTGAGCCTGCAGATGCAAAATTACAAGACTCAATTTAACACATGATTGTTAAAGTATGCTGAAAGTGCTTCACTCCAGCTTCACAGGCTTCCATCATTCCTGCTAAGTGAAACAAAGTCAGCATCTTTTCTCTCTGCATTACCATTGCCATTCAATATTGTTCTCTAAATTGGTCTTTGAATTTTGTACATTTGAGAAATAAGCCACTTCAGAAAGGTACTTCAGTAGGATAAAATTAACCTGTGATTCAAGGGAACCTCTCAGGACCCTAAACCTTCTCTGTGACTAAGCGCACAATAGTTGCTCTGTCAGACTATATTTACAAGGGATTGTAGTTTCACTTAACTAAAGATGAGCTGTTGTCTTCACTGACAGCATTATGTATTTTTAAAATAGATTAACTTATTTTTCTGCGATATCATTTTTCAGATTGATTGTTAAAAAACTGTGGTCATACAGTAGTGTGATCCTCCGTGTTAAGGGATGTTGCACGTGATCGTGGTCTCTGGCAGCTGTGAAGCCCATGGGAATTCCTCCTGCCTGGACACTGGAGCCCAGTCTCATGCACCCAGGGGTCTCCATCCCAGGCTAATGGACACAACTGCTGCTTCCCTCTTTACAGTTCCATTACAGACTGAATGTGTATCACAGAGACACACACACAGAGATACAGAGGACACACAGGACACTGACACAGATGGTTACAAAGGCTGCCATGCAAAAGGCACTGCCTTGAACTGCACCCTCATATAACATTAGTAGGACATGCAGGAGACGTAAGCACAGCAAGCCAAGCACCCTTCCTCCTCTTCAGTTGGTCAGGATTGAAGTGCACTGGTGAAAACACACACATGACACTGTAGTTTAACAAGCACATACACATTTGCAGATTCCCAAGTACTGGCATGGCACTTCTGTCCGTCGAATCATAGAATGCATTGGGGAAGGGACCTGTAAAGGTCATCTAGTCCAAGCCCCCTACAATAAGCAGGGACATCTCTAATTAGGTCAGGTTGCTCAGAACCCNGATAATGCTGATGGCCCTGGCCTAGGTGCAGGACTCTGCATATCGCCTTGTTGAACCTCATGAGGTTCATCTGGGCTCACCTCTCTAGCCTATCCAGGTGCCTCTGGATGGCAACCTGTCCCTTTGGCATATCAGCTGCACCCCCAGCTTGGTGTCATCAGCAAACTTGCTGAGGGTGCACTCAATGCCACTGTCAATATCATTAATGAAGATATTAAACAACACTGGTCCCCGTATGGACCCCTGAGGGGCACCACTCATCACCTTCCTCCATCTGGATATCAAGCCATTGACCACTACTTTCTAGATGTGACCATCCAGCCAGTTCTTTATCCACTGAACAGTCCATCCATCAAATCCATATTTCTCCAACTTAGAGAAAAGGGTGGTGTAGGGGACCGCATCAAAGGCCTTGAAGAAGTCCATATCCTGAGTCCTCTTATCTGCCACATGGGGTGGGTCTCCTCCTCACCTGCTAGTCCAGCCTGCTAGCAAACAAGTCCTCATGTTCCTTTTCTTTACTCCTTCTTATAATCTACAAAGTCTAGGTGACTCTCTACAAAGCTGTGCCTGGAACTTATTAATGACCCATCAGTTACTGATTGGAGGCTTTGGCATCATCTCTTTTATCCTATGTCTATCAGTTTTGAACCTCCAACTGCTCTTGTTCACTGCTTCCCCCTTTACATATTATCCCCTTCAACACTGCAAAGGTCCTTGATTGGATGACCTTAATGAAGCAGTTGTTTTCAACTTCCACATAGCCTTACACTCTATATTTTGCTATGAACATTAAATGCATTATTTGGCTTTATGTATATTACAAACACATTAATCAGAGCAGTATGACGTAACATGGCTTACATATTTGGTATGATGAAGAAATAATATCAGCCATGTGCTTCAAGGAACTACATTCTAAAAGTGTTATACTATAGGCATTTCTGAACCCCCAAAGACCACCTTTAAACATTTTTCTATTTAGATTTTTCTTGGTCTTTCAGGACCTATCAAAATGATGTAGTATTATATTAGTCTTTCTGTTCCATTGGCTTTAATAAAATCCACATTACACACTAAGCTGTCCTTTTGTTTTTAAAAAGAACACAGTTTACCAAGAGTATTTTAACAAGTTATCTCAACACTATTAAAATTTTTGTATTGTTATATGCTTCGTATCAGTTCTCTCTGGTTTATATTACCACCCTAATGCTATATTCCCTGGAAACATCTAAAAAGTGAGAACATATTTTTCTCTAAAATGCTTTGGTCTGATGGATACTACTAAGGCATTTTTAAATTTGATGGAAAGGCAAATTCAGAACTGGTTTGCTTTTATTATCATGGCTAAAAGCATACACTCAGAACTCCATAAACTTGTTACTGGCAAGAATCCTTTTATTAAATTAAACATAACCTGATGCTAGTTCATAAAGAATGAAGAACTCAAAATATTTTAAAGAATCATGTGATAAACACAATTTTAGCTTAGATACCATTTTAATCACGAATCATGTGTTTTTAAAAAGGGAAAAAACTCATGTTTCACTTCACATTTCAGAACTAGATATATTATATGGGATTTATTTTGCTCATCTTTAAGTTTCCACTTCTGGACAAGTCATGTTCAGTTCTGCTAATAATCTTGGGAAAGAAAGGCACTTTAAGAATAGAATCCATCCACTTTGGTGGCAGATTAATTATGCTCTTCACCTGAGATATACTTGTTTCTCTTCACTCACTATAAAACATCTCTGAATGACTTGCATGATGTAGTCACCTGCATTTGGTTGTGTGAATTCCATCCGATTACTTTTTTACTATAGGAGTGATGTGTTGTCAGTTCAGGTGTTCTCAATATTACAGGGGATGAGCTGTTTATTATGAAATGTAGTTTTCTGAATTCCACACTTATCTATAATTCCCACATTGCAGGTAACATTTGCAGTTCCCTGAAAAGTAAACAGAGATATGAAGATGCATTTGAGGGTAGAATTTTGATCAAAGAAAATGGTAATACATAACAGTTTGTCATTTCCCCTTTTGGAGTTCTTTAATGGATTTAAAATTAAAATAGCTAATTAGCTATTAGATTTTTCAGTTGATCAGCTAATTTTAGCTATCTACTTTCTGGCCATGACTGTGAGAAAGCCTTATGGCATAACTGTGATTCAATGACTTTTTTTTTAACTCCCTGAAATTTTTTCAAGGTGAAATTTGAAGATTTTGTACATTTCTTTGTACATAAGTGGGACAAGATTTACCAGTACCAGACCTACCATGATGTCACAGCAAAGCCTAAGTCCATCCACTGTGCATTGTATGATAGCACATTTCTGATCTGACACATCCTATTTCTGTTCAAATTGTGGTGTGCCAGCTGGTTACACTGTTGTAGTAACATGGCCTGGAACAAGAGACTAAATAAGTCTATATTTTGATTTCTGAATATTATTGCTATCATTTCATTTGCACGTGTGTATGCAGAACTCTTAACAGACTTTAGAAATAATGATTCTTGAATTTAATATTTTAGTTACTCATCCAGTTCATTGTAGCTACTAGCAAAAATAAATGGATTAAGCTGTAGGTTACTGGGGGTTTTTTGCCCCATTTAGTCTTTCTAATGCTTTCTGAACTGGAAATTATCCAGAGTTTATTGTTGTTTGAAGGTGATTAATTTGAAGGTGAAATCTGGGACATACATAAATGGGCAGAAGACTGAAATGAAAAGGAAGAATATTTTCAGCCTCCACTAGGAGAAAAAATTGCTTTTAGAAAAGTGGCAATATGCCAGCTTCACTGATAATGGTTGGTAATTAACTTCAACAGCAGGCTACACACCTGCTTTAGGAGGTCTAAGAGTGTAAATCATTATGCCCTGAACTCCCCAGATTTTAATTTTCCTATTTGGACCCCCAAACTCAGTACCACGGGGACAGATGGCTGATCATGCCTGTAGTTTACCAGAGCAGAGTTCTACAGTTTCTTTATGAGAAGAAAATATCCCACTATGGGACAAGGCCAGAGTCTTATCATAGGCTACAAGATATTCTAATGATTATAATAATTTTGTTCATCATGTCTTTAAAGCTGATGCAATGAAAGTAAGTGTACTTCCACAACAAACCCCACTGCAACTCTTTGATATCTATGGAATATATACAGTGGGTCAAAAACATTTAAAATACTCCACCTGTGATAGAGATGGCACCCTTAGCACCTCATTTAGTGCAGTCTGTCAGTTTACTGTTAAGATTTGTGAAACTAAAAATGGAGAAATAGATATTTAAAAATTGCTGTATTTATTGTTGAAATCAGAAGATGTATTTCATTTAGTGTTTAAACTGGGCTCAGCAGAGCTCAAAACAGACTAAGTTATATTGGTCTGTTTGTGATATTTGGTATGAGGATTAAGCATACATGTGGAAGACAGAATCACAGAATCACAGAATTGTGTAGGTTGGAAGAGACCTTTCAGGTCATCGAGTCCAACTGTTCCAGGGCACCACTAAACCATGTTCCTCAGCACCACATCTCCATGGCTTTGAAGCCTCTCCAAGGATGGGGACTCTACCACTGCCCTGGGCAGCCTGGCACAGCCCTTCACAACCCTTTCCAGGAAGAAATTGTTCCTTGTGTCCAACCTCAACCTCCCCTGGTACAACTTGAAGCCATTCCCTTTTGTTCTGTTTCTCGTTGCTTGGAAGACCAGCACCCACCTCTCTACAACCTCCTTTCAGGGAGTTGTGGAGAGCAAGAAGGTCTCCCCTGAACCTCCTTTTCTCCAGAAGACATATTTTGTTGTGTTTTTTTTTCCTGGAAACTAATGAAGATTAACACATTTTCTTGTGAAAAATTTGAAAATTATCCCAATATTACAAGTGATGAACCTGAATCAGAGAGACACTAATGTATCTAGAATTAACCATAAAACCTAGTCATTATTTCAGTATTCAGTGCTGATCATAGAGTGCATTTAAACACTTTTTTACAGAAACTATTGATGCTGAAAATTGAAAAAAAAGCCATGAAAATTTCTTCAAAGCAAAGCTAGGACACTAAGGACAATGTTTTTATTGTAGCAGTGGGTAATTCCTAAAAAAAAAGTGACATACCACTCTGAAGCTGCACTTTCTACTTTTTACTTTTTCCAGTAAGTGAGGTTGCAATCATTTATGCTGTTTCTTGTCCAGACTCAGATAATTAGCAATATTGAGCTAGCATCTGCCCCCCCCAAAAAAAAAAAGAAAAGGAAAACTAAAGAAGCAGGACCTTAATGTAGTGTGAGTAATCTTGGTAACTTTGAAACAAGTTTTGTTTCTTACTGGTAGACCTGTATTATTTATTGCTTAGTTGTTTGATTAGTATTGGGTTTGTTCCTTTCTCAAGATTTTCATGCAATAGCCAGTAAAAGTATGAATATTTGGCACTAGCAATGACCTCTGGTTTCCTTGAGGTCACTGGATATTCAAACCATAAAATATGGAGAAATGCATGAATATTTCAAAGACCATATGTGCTGGTTCATCTCTAAAATAAACCTGGTATGCACCTTGCCAAATGTCTAGAGTTTGAGGAAAAGGGGGTAAGAAAGTAATATGTTTGGAGTTATTTTCTTTTCTTTTTTATTAAGCAGTCCAGGTTACTGTGTTTTTTGCAAAACAGAAATGTTACTTCATGCATAACAGAGACAGCAACACATAGTGATGTTAATTTAATATGACATAAATACCTGAATTATTCAATAAATTACTTCATTATTCAATAAAAAATTATATTGAAAAATCGAAGGCTAGCTATAAGGGTAATTTCAGAGAATAAACATCTCCTATACACACATACTTAAAATTACTAGCTTTAAATATAGAAGGATATTTGTTGACTGAATAAAATGTTAGATGGTAGGTTATTGATGCCCATAAATACTGGTAATAGGCACCTGAATAAATATTTAATCATAGTTGTAGTCAGTGTAACATTTTAAATAATTAGGATGACATTAGCCTGACTTTCTCATGACAAGTCTACTTTTGAAAAAATAGATTTCAAACAAAAAACCTTGAAAAAAATTATATGACAAAAAAGTAGTTGCTGTTATTGCTTCCTCTAAAGTACAAAATTACTGCTTTTGCTTTGCAATTGATAGTAGCTGAAAAAATGCATAAAATAATAAAAATTTGATCCTGTGTACTGCATAAGCTCAGTTTTAATGGCATTCTCACTTCTCTTGTCCAGTTTCTTTTATTAGCACTAAAAATCCAGATGGGTCAGTTCCTTGCAGAGTTCTTTTGAAGATCACAGGAGTTGGGTGGGATGTGCTTTCTAAACTGCATTTCTCCAGAAATTTCTACACTATTCATCACTGAATTACACCTTAGAGCGGCAAATGCACTTATTTTATACAGAGATTTAATGAGAAGTTGTAGACTTTTAGAAACTGATTTCCTTACGTATTATGTAAGTCACAAATAGAAGTAAGTGTGAGCTTCCTATAAAACACTGAATTCCTGAGAGTTGTCATGGATCTCTAGGTTCCAATCACAATAAAATAATAGGAAACAATAGCTATTTTGCAAATGCATCTGCACAGCCTCAGGATGCATAGTTTGCATAATACGTAATACAAGAACTACTCAAACTTTTCAGTGCAATAATAATAAGGATTTCTGTGGCTACTTCAAAACACCAAAACATCTTTTATTTTTTTTTTTTAATGTGACAAGACTCAATGTGTAATACTTGAACTTAGTAAAACCTTAACTTCTTATCTGAATGAAATACTGAAGTGTCATCCTGTATTCCTTGAACACTCTGCTCTAAGTAGTCTTGAAAAATTCATTGTTATTACACTCTTCATTTCACCTGTCCTACACATAGAAAAGAATACATATTCAACTTGAAATGATTTTCTTTCTACTGTATAAAATGTGCAGCCTAAACACCCACGTAGTCTTGAGGTCTGCATTTGAGCAGTGAGAAAATAGGTAATACTCATCTTTTCACTGCCCACCACAATCTAACACTGTCATCACTGAAGGAAAGTAGATTCATTGCAACTTTCTTCCTGAAATTGAAGTCCATAAGAAATTTTTCCCAAATATAAGAGAATACTAGTAGGGACAATTTTCATGTTTTCACAGGTGAGGCATCTGTCCTATTGATGTCTTCTTTCTCCTCCAACTGAAGTTCTTTTGTCTTCTGCAAGATGCCTTCATTCAGATGTACCACACAAGGAACATTTACTCCTTTTTACTCATTTCCATGGGGGCTCATGGGTTTTATTAGAAATTACATTTACCCTTGTTGATGTATCAGTAAATCTAATTTTCTGATGCCCAAGTTCTGTAACATCACAGAAATCCTTTCTACCCATCTGTACTTCTTTCTACAGATTATCCCATATTGAGGTATGAACCTTTCATTGTGTTACAAGTTCCTTCCAGGCCAAGGATCATGTTTTAATAAGTATAATTGTGATTTTCTTTCCCGGAAAAAAAAAACCACACAAAAAAGGGAATGGACTGGCTTATCAGTGTGATGAAATGAATGTCACTTTTTTAGACACATCAGGCATCTCTTCTTCAGGAAGATTGTTATTAGAGAGGTGAACTCCGGAAATTTGTATTTAAAAGTGCTGTATTTCAGACATAATATTACAGAGTGGAGCTCTTGGTATGTAAAGATAATGGAAAGGCAAAACAGATGTTATATTTGTATTGTTTTATTTAAATACCTTAAAGCTGTTACTCCAAACTGCTCATTTTATCTTAAAACCATATCGTACTGTAGCTCATGTGTTATGTAAGTGGTAGGTAATACAGACATATTAAGTATGTGATTAGATGATAAGGTCTCTTGAGACCTCTCTTTGATCTTTATTCTGTCTTGTTTCTATAATTTATAGTAGGCAATTTAATAAAGATGCCTACATTTATGTATGTTATTACTGAGCATATGACCTCCACAAGAATACATAATTTCTCATTTCATCTGCTTGCTGTCAATTTTGAAAATGTTCAGTTTATGCAAATTATTTTGTACTTTGATTATTCAAACAACCTAATTCTAAGCTTTTCATTGGCCTTATACATCTCACAACAAAGCAGTACAAAACCTTGTAGTGATGTAAGGGAGACTCTTTTAAGCAGGTATAAAAGATTTTTTTAAAAAACAACATTAGCAAGTTCATAATCATAGTCTTCTTCCCTTCTTTTTTAAAAGTACAGTTACCTCTTCTAGAATCAAGTGTTGTGAAACTTCAATGTGGAATTATATTCCTGCTGGAAGTAAAATGGTGGGAGGTTTTAAAGCATGGCCCCCTAAGGAACAGAATAACCATTATTTCTTTTTTTAATTTATTTTTTATTTTAGAATCATTTTACCTCTTTCCAAAATAACACGTTTAACAATTGACTGATTTCTGCGAGGCTGGACAGTCAAGGAGAAGTCTCAAAAACCACTGAATTCCTCCAAACTCTGCAACAGTAGATGTCCAGACAGAAGTTCAAGAAGGGCTGAAAACATGTACTGACAGAAAAAAAGTGTTGGGATTTGAGGCCATATTTCTGAGGGAGGACACACCTACACAAACAGGAACTCAGAGTTTCTGTGTCAGGACCAATCCAACGTAAGATACAAATTTGTATGAAATGAGACTTAATTAGTTCTCATAAAGCAGCTTTTGCCATAACTTTCAGCAGATAATACAATCAGTACATATAAATTCTAGTTTGTCCACTGTCTTATTATTAAATATGTTCTTAATGAAAAAAATACTTTTGCCTGATAAAAACTTGACAGTGCAAATTCCAAAAGGTTGAGATCTACAAGGAGCAGTAACGCTATCTTTTGCTGTGCCTGTCTCGAGAATAGTTAAGGGTCTGACTGTTACCAGCCTACAAATTTGGCTCTAGGAAAATTCAAAAGGCTACATACTCAATAGTAGGGAAAGCAGAATTTTAGTTCCATGAAGCACTGTCAAACTTTTGAAATCACATAGTTCTTTATTTAGCCAAGGAAAAGAAACATGTATTCATGACTCATCTCTTCAGGACCAGCTGAAGTGTCTCACTGAACTTTCCAAACCCCATGATCAAATGTAAACAATAGCCTTCTCTCAATCGTATCCACAGAATATGGAACCTGAAAAATAAACATAAGGAAATCACTCTTATCTCAAAGAGGTTTTCCAATTCAAAAAGGGAAATTGTATTGTTCAAATAAGCTATTTACTTACTACAGATGGTGTACAGTACACCACTCCTTCCTTTAATAACCAGGAATTTCTGATAGGTCTACTATTTTAAGTGAAAACTGATTATAAAATACTTATTCATAATGACCTCAGTGCATATTTATATGAGAAAGATTTAGGAGTTTATAAAATCTGTTTTTAAAAAAACATATATATTCTAGAAGAAGATAAAATAATTAAGAAATAGAAGCTTGAAGAGTGAAAACATCATTGTATTCTAATTACATGTCTACTTTTAATGCGTACAGTATGGCAGATTGTCAATGTCCTTTACAGCGCATCAGAGTTCAGACAAAAAAAATCTCAAACCTTTTTTCCTTTAACCCATACACTTTAGGACAGACCTGAATGCTTCAGGTTTTGTTTCTTCTGCTGGTAATGTCCTATATCTGTTATCTGATCTTCTGCTGGAATTTACCTGATTTCACTAAATAAATTAAGGATAAATTTCTATGCCTACCTATAATATTTGATAATAAATATGACATCAAGTGCAATCAGATTACACGAAGAACAATCCAACTATCTCTATTCTATTTGCTGTAAAGTCTTATAAGCCTAGTGCAGCAGTAGTGACCCATGGAGTACCCACAGATTTATGCAATATTTCACACTTATGAGACATTTACTTATAGATTCTTAGACAAAAAATACAGTAAGAGTTCGAACACAAGCTAGTCACACAATAAGAAGACACTAGTCTATAGGAGTTATTAATGAATAACACACCTTTATTTGAAATAAATTATATTTCTGGACCTTTGTCTGCACAAAATATCAGAATTTTCCTTGAAAGAGGAACAAATTCTGCAATGTTGAATATCCAGCCTGCTGCATGCAATTATCAAGAGTTTGTTAAGCAGAAATAGTGTGGAGGGTGTTTATTGGTGTCCAAAGAAGTGTAGTTGACAGTTGTTCTTGGAAATGGGTAAAATTTATTTACTTAATCCTCTGACTAAAACTCTTTTGATATTTCCAGTGTAAGGACATAGACAAAGTTCCTAAGGATCATTGCTTTGTTTTACAGATTGAGGTAGAAATACATTGAGGAATATTGCCAGTGTCACAAAAAGAGATCAGTGTTTGACCTGAGAGTAGGTTTCAAGTAATCTCTATATTTAAATTTATCTGGTTTTACATATTTATTCATTATAAAATCTATTAAAAGTTTTTCACATAAAACAGTCTTTCAAGCACACTATAGACACTCAAAATGTTTTCTTGATAGTTTCCTAGCAGATTTATTTTTATTTTTAAAATAACCACTAATCAATTTTAAACTGTCAGTGAGGAAACTATCACCTGATGAACAGCTGTAATAATTTGAAGATAATAATATGTCAAACTTCCATATCTCTTTATTTGCCTTCCTAGTCAAAATATTCTTTTTGGCTTAAACAAGTGCTCTGAAAATAGTCAGAAAATATTATTTTTTTAATGGAAAGCTTCTTCTCTGAAATGCCAGCTTTTTGCCAAACTTACATGAGAAAATTTCTTTTAGGGATGAAAATTCAGTCTCTGGTAGGTTGCTCATCTCTGTGCAATGTCTCCAATACGGAAGACTATGCCTGGGCAAAGAACCAATACGTCTTTTTCTTCCTACCCTAACATTCTGACATTAGTCCTAGTTTATGCTGCTGAGCTGTCATCACATTCCACTTCAGCAATCTCTGTTCAGCACCTTTGAAACAAGATCTTTCATTGCATTTGTCAGAAATGTTATAGGATCTTCTACTATGAATGAAATGATAATAAAGGAGAAAAAAATTCTAATGTGGAGACAGACCACCTGAATCATGACCTGAACACCAAGCTTGCCATAAACCCACCGATAGACCACTTCTTCATATTATGAGCTGACACACAAAGCCAAGAGTTATCTTCTCTACTTCCATTCCTCCTTCAGGAAGAATTACAGCACAAAAATTCATATTTCAGCATAGATAGAAGAAATGGTTCAGATGAACTATCATTCAGACTGGTTCACTGCATTTGGTTTTCCCTTAGTTTACGTCATGATAGTGTAACAACTTGAGAGTTGTTATTGTTGAAAGTATCATAGTCCCTCCTCGGAGAGGTTAAGCTGCACAGGCTGAGGACAGTGTATAATTTTGAATCCAGAAGAAAACCCAAACCATTGTATAAGCACAAATTCTGAAACACTGAAACAGAACAGGTAACAGAGGACTCATGCCAGTACATGAAACTGTTAGGACTTTTTTTTTTTTGGTGGCATTCTAGGTTCTTCCAGAAACTTTCTGTATGTACATTATGTGGACACTTATGAAATAGTCAAAATTAGAAAGAACAATAATAGTCTTTCCAGCCTGAAGAAAGAAGGGATTTTTGGATGGTGGCCTGTTTGTCTCTGTGTGCAAGAAGCGTGTAGAGGAGTGGTGTGTGTATGTGTGTGAGATCCATCACCTGCAGAAAAAAAGAGGCAAAAAAAAAGAGATTTCCATATTTTAAAAGTGGTTGAGACTATGATTACCTTTTCTTGTTGCCTCATTTTTCATTGATCTTGCAGTAGTAAAAATTTGGCATCCATGAATCATGAAGTTCCTAGCTTAATGAGTGCAACATGGGATGAAAAGAAAAAACCCGACAACAAACTTTGCCTATGTAAATCATCAGAGTTCAGATATTTCTGGATAGTTTGGAGAGTTTGCAGCTCATTACATGCACCACTGAATGTAAATGACTGTTAGGCCAGTCAGTTATAACAGGTGCAGAAGAGAACTAAGAAGAAGATGGAGGCAAGGGAAATGCATGTTTATCTTGTTCTAGTCTGCCTCCCAGTGTTCTCTCTGGGGATGCCATTCCCTGCTCTTGACTGTTGTCTCTCTACATAGAGCATATCCTATTGCTGCACAAAACACAGATGCAATACCTCTTAGTGCTTAATCAAAGACAAAGCTTTTGCCAGTCTTTCAGATTCTTGCCTGTAGCATTATCTTCAGTTAATTCTGTGCTGTCTCCTATAATATAAACTTATATAGAAATCACTCGCACTTATGTCAAGAACGCTGTAAATACTGATATCCTTATTAAGTCAAAGAATATATATTTTAAAAAAAAAAACACAAGCCAACCCAAACAATCTTTACTTTAAAATCATCTTCAGACTATCATTATCTTATTATCTGCTGGTTGAGTAAAGCACAGGATATTTCTCCAGACATCCAGTGGTTGCTTCCACCATTGTAACTGATGTACTCATGCGTGTAGAGCAGAGGTAGGTTTTCCATCCCATCTACTCATGTTCTCTCCACACTCACACAGGCTAGACCACAGGGTATGTCATGACATGTACTGTTCCTGTTTAGCTGGTCTCGTAGGAGACCATCTTCTCCTAATGGCTTCAACATGGATCCATTGAGGAAGAATAGTTTCTATTCTCCCTTCTGTCTAGTTTTTCAACTGATTTAACCATTTTCTTCACACTGTCTTCATGCTGTTGTACTCTGTTAGTCATTTCAGTCACAGTTGGTGCCTTGGTGTCTCTTCCGCAGATCATTGTTGACAATGTGTGGGAATACACTGATGGTGTACTCTGAATAAAATTCCGCAGCATGAGTTGCTGACATGCCATTGCATCAGGGTCTACTACTTGCCTGTCAACATAAATCACCTGTCGAGCAGCCAATTTTCTCAGGTGCTTAGCACCTTTTCCCATGATGGTCCATTTGCTTGGGTGTCATTCAATATCATCCTTAAAGGGATACCTGGTCCTTACAGCTGACAAGAATCACCTCCAAAGACCGAGAGTGTTGCTCTTTTTCACAAGTGCTTGGTCAATTGCCTCTGCCTCTGGCCAGAGATCACAACTTTCTGTCTTGTCTACCATCCAGGTCAGTGGTATTGGCTCCATTACCCCCAGCATCAGGGAAGCCAGGTGGTAAGTGGCTAAAGTCCTTTCTCACATTTCACACCTCCTCCATAGATAAATAGATTTGATGATTACCTCTGCATCTGACAACTTTTCATCTGATGGATTTGCTTTAGAAGGACCCACTCCTTGATCATCTGACCCTCAGCAAACTGTTGAAAGACCCACTTCCTGATCATCCAACACTGGTTGTTCTGTCTTTGGTAGGATTTTTTTTCCAATCAGAGGGGTGTCAACCTTCACATTTGGTTCTGACTCCTCCTCTAATGGTTCTGCTTCAGAAGGGCCCTTTCCCTCATCTGTCACAGGGTGTAATAGACTATAGTGGCAATATGACTTTTATTTGTTTCTTTCTCTTCACAGTGGCAACTTGTACCAATGCAGATTGCGTGCAAGTGGCCACAGTCGCTGTCTGTGTAACTATGGTATTCATTGCTGGAGTTGTAGTAGCTGGAATGTTCTTTGTCAGAGTTGAACTAGCGGCAGTGCTCTTTGGAGTGACCACAGTGGCTGTCAGTGTAGCTGAAATAGCTTCGGTACCCATTATGAGAGTTGGAATAGCTGCAGTGCTTGTTGTGTAAGATGGAGCAGCAGCAGTGCTCACTGAGGGGGGGCTCTTGGAGTCTGAGTAGCTGTGATGCTTGTCATGCATCAACACTTAAAGACTGTCAGAAAAAATAGTCTGATACTCTCTCAACTGAGTGAACCAGAATTCAGACTGTTCAGGCAATCTATTAGAGCTCCGGTCAAGTCCCATGCTGGATGCCAAAAAAATCTGTCAAAGTTTAGGATGGGGCTGGCCACTCAACAAATGACATATGCTCTCTGTTAACCCCACTCCCTTCCCAAAGGTCAAGAGAAAGGGAGAAAGGAAATAAGGGAGAGAATCTTATGGATTGGAAAATAAAACTAGAACAGCTTTAATGAAAATAGTAATAATAAATGAAATATATACAAATACATGCAAAGTTAATATCTAATGCAACCCCCCTGACGGCAATTAACATCACTGTCACCACTGATGCTGTGGAGCAGGAACTGGGGAAGTCCCAGATTGGATTCAGTGGTAGATGGGAACTGGGTTCTGGAACTGGATTCAGGAATACATGGAGCGGGTTTGAAGGCAGATTGCACAAAGTCTTCCTGGGACTCTGGCTATTGAAAAAGAGCCCTCAGCTTTATACTGAATATGATATATATAGAATCATAGAATGTTTTAGGCTGGAAGGGACCTCCACAGGTCATCTGGTCCAACCTCCCTACACAAGTAGGGACATCTCTACCTAGGTCAGGCTGCTTAGAGCCCCATCAAGCCTGACCTTGAATGTCTCCAGGGATGGGGCCTCCATCACCTCTTTGGGCAGCCCATTCCACTGGTCTATCACCCTCATGTTAAAGAACTTTTTTTCTAATATTCAGTCTAAATCTATCCTTTCCTAGCTTAAAACCATTACTCCTGGTCCTGTCGTTAAAAACCCTTTTGAATAGACCTTCCCCTGCCTTCATATAGGCTCAATTCAGATACTGGAAGGTCACTAG
>VYZX01005337.1:6225-18206 GCA_013401335.1 Brachypteracias leptosomus
AAACCAAGGAAAATCACTCTTCAGCTGTCACCAGAAACCATTCGTGTCACTATCCAGGCTTCAAAATCACAGATATTCACCCAGGCTGGCTCTATACCAGGAACTTCTCTACCCTTTCAAAATATGTTTGCCAGCAGCATTAATAACAGATTAGGTCACAGAGTGGTAGGTCTGCTCTCCTCCCCCCAAAAGGATAATGTGGAACAGCATTAATAACAGATTAGGGCCATCAGAGATCTGTGGATAGCACCTACTGAAAATAATTGTAATTGTAAAAAACAGCTGTGTAACAACACCTACAGAAATCAGGGATTAATCTTAAAATTTTTGCATCCAAAACTCCATATATTGTAGGGTAAACACAAAAAGTAGTTCATTCATTAAAAAAAAAAAAAAAAAAAAANCATTAAAAAAAAAAAAAAAAAAAAAGAATATGATAGCTGGGTGAGAGGTGACAACAGTGTGAGATCTATTTGGTCTGAAGTCTTTGTTGAGGATTTTCTCTATTTTTAGCAACAGTAACAACAGCAAGTGGATGAGTGGATGAGGAACTCCAGGTTTGCATTACCCACAGAACAAGCTTGCCACACCTTTCTATGAATTGCCTAGTCTTCCTTTCATTTGATAGTGCCATTCCATGTGAATTAGCCTACCTGGGTGCATTAACCCAATTCCACCTTAAAGGTTTTATTTTAAAAAAACCCTAAAAATTCTCAGAACTAATACATAAAGAATAGGGGGGAAACGTTATTTATCACATCAGAGCACCTAAATAGGTAGTTGGGCTGTAAGTTTGTAAATCTGGCTAAATCCATCAATTTATTTTGACATATCCATTTCTTTATGACAAATGAAAGGAATAGTTTATACCTTACATGATTTATATTTCAATATTCAGACACCTCCAAAATTCACAGGATTACAGATACACATACAAAGAATGACCAGCTCAGAGAAAGCTGGCACTTTTGAGGAAGGTAAATGCTTCTGAAAAGCAGTAGACATGAAGAAAAAAAAAAAAACCAAAACAAAACAAAAACACAGAAATACAGGAATTCCAAGGTACTGTTAAAACTCACATGCCTGAAAACAAAATAGCTATGAATAATCTGTATGTGATGTTTGGAAATAAAATTCCAGGACAATGCATGAAAATTAGAGGATGGATAGAAGAACCCTCTCAGACCAGAGCAATGACTACCTTGCCTCTCCGACAACTGCAGTCCAAGCAAATCTCCCAGGGAGCAAGGCAGAGTGCTGCAGTTGCATTACTCTGCCCAAAAATCTTTTCACAGCTACTCATCACCTCCACACCATACTAGGACATGTGCATGAAGAGATTGGCAAGGAGAGTGTGTGCTGTACCCTCTGCTTTTTAACTTGAAATAAAGTCAAGTTCCATTTTGGAGAATCAAGCTCTTCTTCACTGATGTATAAAATCTGCTGCTAAGATAGGGGACTCTGTCGATAATCAAATTAGACATGAATAGGGGGAGGGACATTTCCTTCTGCTATAATCAGATTTGCCAAATTTAGGTATATTTGTGACATTTTAGACAGTTAGAGCCATCCATCAGCATCTCTGTCACTAGCTCTGGGCTTGCAAAAATGGAAACAAGATGTTGCCTTGGAATGCAGCATTGCAAAATTCTGCAGATTAAAAAACATCTCACTACAAGTCCAAGTCTCTGTATGTAACTAGAAGCTCCCGCTGTAACATGATAAGCAAGGTAAATGTTACGTTAAATGACCATATCAGTGGTCATTTAATAAAATGTTAATAGTAGGATCCTGAACTTACTCAGGTTAACTTCCCTGTTATTTACACAGAACACTGTCAGGCTATCAAAACATACCACACTGTAGCCCAGAAAAACAGGCAGTGTGCTGGGGGGGTGGAAGGAATCAGCATTCTGGCGTGGTAATAAAGGTTTCTTTCTCCAATGATAATCAACTCTGCATAATTAAAATAGCTCAGACTGCTGAACTAATTTTCAGACTGGAGGTTTCTTCCTGTAGCAACACTTACACACAAAGTTTCTACTGCGGCTGAATTTAATCGTGAGTCTAATTACAATTTTAATGAATATCTTCAACACTGCATGTAAACTTGCACTTCACAGTCTTGCTATCAGAGCATATTTAGAAGCTTTCTGCATTTAATATAAAGGATTGTTCTGGGAGAGGCTCATGGTAAAGCAGCATTTTTTAAAGGAAAGCTTAAAGTATATTTGGAGAAATTGAAATAATGTTTAAAGTTGGTTTAAAATAACTTCTAGTTTTAATATGCATATTTCAGAATATTTTTACTATACATTTAACTAAGGATGAGCACTCAGCCTATTTCTAATTAAGTTCTGACTTAAGCATGGTCCAAACTATCTGCTGAGTTTCCCTTCCTCCCTTTCACTCCTTTCTGTAAATGCTTAAGACTTACTTGTAGATTTTCTCACCAGGAGGCAAAAACTAAAAGAAATTCTCTGTTCACAGGAGAGAAATCAGATTTAATGGTCAATGCCTAAAACCCATGCCAATAAAATACCAGTTCTATCTGAATTGCCTGATTTTTTTATGTAGTTCTAGTGCAGTGGACTAAAAATTCTGTAGCAGCCTCACATAAATCAGAAGCTTTTTAATTAAACAAGAAAATTGACTATTCACCATGGAGTTTCTTCTTCTATATCCAGTTTAGTTTATTTTACGCTCCCCTCAAATTTGCAATGGCCAGACTGATGTACCGCTTCCATTAACAGCAGCACAGGTTGCTGATAATATAAAAGTGTCCTGGTAATCCAGCAGTTTGCAGGTTGTTTCCAGGGCCTAGGCAGACATGATAGATTCAATATGACAGGATATAAGCATTCTGCAGCAGTTTTTGATGTATATCCATCAGTACTGAGATCATCTATACAGAATAAGCATTTTTATGTTCCAGAGGTAAACTTCAGTTAAAGTCTCTATGAGGAAGCCTATTCAGATGCACTGAAGGTTTCTGGGGTTGAGTTTCTTCTCTTCTCCCCATAGTATTTTTCAATTGAGAAAATGTCTTTCTCAGTTGCTTTAGAACCTAAATCTATCAGGAACTTCTTCCATCATTGAGTGCTATTCCCTGCTTCTGTATAGTAACTGTAACATAATCACATTCATAAATTTATAAAATTTGATGTTGAAACTCATTAAGTTTCTTGTCCCACTAGTCCTACTGGGAGGCTGTTCTAGAATCCCACTGATTTACTGGTTGGAAACCTCCCTTGAATGTGGCCTGTTAAGTTTCTGTGCAGAAGGTTTTCTTCTCCAGACCCTGTCTCATTGTCCCCTGCTGTGACGCTGGCAACCTCTGCATTCACAGTTCAACACAGAGGCTTCTCTCTCCAGCTCCAGGAACCCTCAATGCCAGACAATACCACTTAGACCTCCAACCAGCTGTGTCTCACATGTGGCCCTAGAAACAGGATGCAACATTATGAAGCAGATGGGGTGCTCTGTTCAAAGGAGTCTCATGAGAAATGCTGCTTTTCCCAGCTGCAATTGTGACTGCAAATCAGAGCTCCACCCACCATGCTGAGTATCAACCAAGTTGAGAGATTTGCTGTTTAAGATTAAGAAGAGAAGGAATTAGAACCATGAAAGGAGTATATTTCATAGTAGATTTTAAAAGTGGTTCAGAATAAAAACATTTTTCATTATTTGTTTTGCTTTTCCTTGCTTCAGTTCAAATGCGCATCTAAACACATCAGGTTTGCTCTTGTTTTTTTGATATGGCTTGCATTTAATTTCATGAAATGAATATTAAAAAGTTGGTTTTTTAAATTTAGAAGTGTATTCAGAAGCACTGGAACTCTTTAATATGTGCATGGGTAGGGTTTTTTTTCTATGAATCTTTTATTTCTAAATATGTCCTATCATATAAATGTCTCCAACCTAAAAGGTAATACTGGTAATAATAATTTGCCCTGCTCTGAATGCGAAGGACAACTAAAGCTGCTCAGGAATTTGCTAATGTTGACCATGCTTGTGCTTTTAAGCCTAGAATTATTCAATGAAGAGGTGATGCTGCAATGGGAGGTACAGACAGACAAACAGCACTGAGTGAGGAAGTATGTTGTACCTACAATCCCACACTCTGTAATACAGAAGCAGCTGTAACTGAAACACTAGAAAATGCAAGCCTGTAGGTGTCATTTCAAGATGAGTCTAAACTGATCAAACCAGTGCAGAAAGGTGCCGTTGTATCTCTTTGCTCCTCCCCAGGTGCATGTTGACACCTCTTCCTTCTGCATATTCACATGGACAATCTCACCCACCCAGCAGGAAAGTGTTCAGTCAGGCTGGCAGGCAGGTCTGGCTGACTGGGTGGCTGTACACTGGTAACGCAGCAGGATGGCTGCAGGACTGTACAGACCAGCATCAGGGATAAGGACAAAGACTTCTCTGAAGGTGGCAACTTCTTGCAGTCAGAATTGCCAAATCTGTTGTGATACCCTACACTATGCTCAGAAACTTGACTTTGATTTCAGGCTAGCAACTGATCTGTCCTGGTTCAGCCAGGATAGGGTTAATTTTCACCAGGAGTTGCTATTCGATACCGTGCTGACGTCATGTCCGGTACACCAGGCGCGGGCAGAGCAGTCCCGGCTTTGTCTCACCCGAGCTGCCTCGCTCTGTGTCTGTAGCTGTATCCACGCGGTCTGTACCTTTATACCTCGTGGTTTGTACATTGTAATCCCTGTTGCTGTTACTGTTGCTGTGATTGTTGCTTTTGTATCGCTGTATTAAATTCTCCTTATCTCAACCCGCAGGGTTTGTATTTTGCTACCTCTCCCGTTCCCGTCCGGGGGGTGGGGGGGGCAGCGGCCACGTGGTGCTCGGTCCCGGCAGGGTTTAAACCACCACATGATCCAATAATGCCATTTTGGGGTTTTAAATTATGCACGCAGTGGAAGAATGAGGTAACTAAAAGCACAATGAGAGCTGGAAATACCTACAGAGAGGAAAAACATAAGGAAGTTCACACAGCACTTCAGATGTACTTGCAAAGAATAGGAGGAGAAAAAAAAAGATACATGGGAGGTGGTCTGATTTTTCACATAGCACTGGCTGATTCAGAGCACAAATGTTTAATAGTTTTCAGCTATCTTAGACATAGAAATCTAACTATGAAATGTTACCAGAAATTCGAGGAGCTCTGCATTCCTTGTAAAAATGAAACACATGAAGTATGTGCTTTTAATCAGGGCACAGAAGAATGTGAAATTACTGAGGGGGTTGTGATCAATCTAAGCCAATTTTGCAAGTCTAACTAGGACCAGATATGAGATAAGATTGTAATTGAGATCTAGAAGAGAAATTGAGTGTTCACTGGAAAACACAGAATTAACCCTGAACTATGCAATTAGAATTTACAACACAACCATAGTTGTCCGATATATAAAGAAGATTATGGGACTATAAAAGGTAAGAAATTCTCTGTCACTGGTGTCACTTCTAAGGATACACAGCAGAAGAAAGATGTCATGAGAAAGGTTAGAGGGGAGCTTCAAAGTTTGTACCTGTTATGGCAATTAATGTAAGATGCAACAACGGAAAAAGGTAAGAAATCAAATGAAATAAATGAAATGGATTTTATCACTTCACAGTAGTTTGCAAGCTCCAGCAACATGGGCTGTTGACAAAATACATCACCTCTGCCAGCTCACTGCTCCAATACAGGTGAATAGTCTATAACCGGATTTTAATCAAGCAGGACGTTCTTTTCTCACATCAGCACAGCCCATGCACCAGGATGTAGTTAGGAATAGGTAACAGAATGTAAATGGGTGAAAAATGCAACTTACAGGAATGACTGTTCCCTCTGGAGAGAGAACTAAACACTAAGCACATGGGTGAGAAAGAAACTGCCATTAAGACCAGTGAAAAAGTAGTAATTGTTATAATGTTAAAAACTCATCCTACATTCAGTCTTATCAAGCGGATAGGCCAAAATAATTATAGAAGAGTCTGAATCAACCTTCTGGAGACAAAATTCACCACAGAATACAAAATATAGCTAATTCCATCACCTGTAGAAATATTCAATGAAGAGATGATGCCGCAATGGGAGGCACAGACAGACTTACCCTATGACAGAAGCCAAAAGAGAAACCCAAGGCACATTATTAAGGTCATACAAAAGAGAATCAGATAATGGAGTGAGTACACTGTGCTTTGCTTTAAAAATAAAAAAAATAAAAGAGATAGCAAGCTCAAGATCATACTTTATTTACAGCTAAGTTACATAGCAATGAGCAGGTACATAAAAAGGGAGCATTTTTACCACCTGTTGAACAAGAAATATTGGTAGAAGGGAAGGAATAGAATGTATTTCAAATATTTTTCATGTATGATGTGAGAAGTTGTCACAATGAGTAATATATTAAAAAAAGCTCATATCCATGTATAGCAAAAAAAAACCCCAACCATTTTTTCATACTCATATGTGAATTCCAGTCAATACCCAGTTATATCTAAAAACACAAAAGCCTGATCATATAAAAGATACTTAGGTTTATTTGGATTAACAGGAGAAAAACAACAGAAGAGTATGGCTGGAAACTAGACAATTTTTGGCAGACCTACAACTGAGACAAAGCAAAATGACAGAAATATAAATCACATATAACAGAAATAACAAATAAGAAAAGCATTAACTTAGTGAAGCACATAGGCAAATTGGGGTAAGGTAAATAATCCATAGGGGAAATTGTTTTATGTAATACTTTTAAATGTTAGGATAAAATTTCTGACAGTTCCTTTTGTTTCTCCCAAGTCCCCTTGCTAGGGTTTGCTGGAAGGCATTGTGGAATATGGCTGATTCTGGCTCAGGTTTTCAGGATAGTTCACTGGAGGTTTTCTAAATTGGTCAGCAGTAGATTTTGCCAGCACTCATCTCAGACTTCCCTAACTCTCTCCAGGGTGCAGAGTAAGCTGGATCAGGTTTCATGTTTAAATTAATTTGGAATTGCTTTTTCCAAAAGTGACTGGAGTTTGCAAGTTTTCCTGCTTTCTTTTGCTGGAGATGAAATATTACTTTCTGCCACTATACTTTTCAGAGTCAGAGTCTCCAGCATTTCAGCCTACCTACATGACCAGATCCTTCTTACCTTCTACCACAATTCATTTGTGTTCCATTCTAAATTTTTCTTAACCAAGTACAGTTCTATTCCTGTCAGATTTACCCAGTTCTGAGATCCCATCTGCTTGGCTATATATTCTTTAGCAGATTCTGTTCGCTATATGCTGACCTAGTTCAAAGTTACATTTGCTCATTGACTGTGCTGTACTCCACCTTCTCCCATGTTTATTTCACCAGAAAATTGTATGTGTTTGCAGTTAGGTTTTTCACCTAGGGCATTTTTATAGATTAGAAACAGTACAAATTCAAGTATTGATCCCCGGGGACCCCATTTAATACTTTACCTAAATTGAAATAGCTTCACTTACAATCACTTTTTATTCCATATGTGTAACCACTGAGCTATTCATCCAATTTCATATTACTGCATCTCTTGAATCCTTGAAGCTCTTTACTGTGGGCAGTCTTGTGACAATGCTTGCTGTTTAAATACACCACATTATACCCCTGCTGTGTACCTCTGAAGTACACTGTGTGTACAAGTCTAACATTACACATGTTGGGCCACCTAATGATTTTCCTTTTGCTTATGCCTACTTTGTTTATCAGAAAAGGAAATTATTCTGTTCTTGTAGTGGTAACAACAGAGTTACATACAGGAAAAGTGCAGTGATCAAAGTTGACTGCCATTTTTTGTCTGTTCTCTCTAGCATGTGAGTTTGGTTGCTCTAGTTAGCACACCCAAAAGCGTCATCATAACAAAATGCTTCACAGACAGATCTTAAGCTCCTCTAAGCTGCATCTCCTTTTTGAAAGCTCTACCATTCCCTATAAAACTGGGAAGTTTTACTGGACATTAACATAGAGCCCACACTGAGCAAGCAGATCTTGTACCATATAAAGGCTCCAAACCTCCACAATTCCTGTGCAAGCCAAGGTAGACAAGCTAATTTAGCAATGAGAATAAAAAATTTCCTAGCAAAAATTTCCATGCTGACTGGAGGGGTGGAAGGGAATTTATGACAAGCCAGGCAGAGAAGCAGGTTTCATGCACAAGGTTAGTGTAGTTCCCCTCTCCAAACCAAGCTCCCAGATGCTGACGTTTTTCTGACTGGAGGGGAGACTGTATGAGACAGCAGAAACAGCTTGGCATTTTAAGTTTCTCTTCCCATCTTTATCTGGTTCTTCTGGAGAAAAAAGGTATTTTCTCCTGCCCTCTCTAACATTAGGCTTTATAGAGAAGTTGGAGATCCTAACCACTTCTTTAATGCTTTTCAAGGAATTGGAGAAACCCAGGACTTGAAAGAAAAGCAATGATGAAACTAGAAGAGGCAATGCTGAAACAGATTAATATACTGGAAAGGGAAATGTAAGAACTTCTGGATCTCGAGATGGAACTTATACAGGAACTACACCATTCATCCATAATAAGAGAAGCTTCAGTCCTCTCAGAATGGGCACCAGGATTGAGGACAGGCAGATGTCAATTCTGTTGCAATGATCTGCAGGTTGGGAGAGGCACAGAGTTAATTATGATTTTGGAAGCCTCACAACACCAGGCAGACCAAAACAGCTGATAGCCCTGACAGATAAACACTTTCAAGCAAGGCAGGGATATTCAAAATCAAAAAGCACACCAAAATAAGCCAATACCTCTAAACAATTGAAGCACATACACATAAATTCATATTCTCATATATAAATGCACATACATACACACAGTCTAGCTAATCTCACAGCTCTTTGGAGGTCTGCTTCAATATATTTTGGTTTTGGTTTTTTGTTGGTTGGTTTGTTTGCCATCCTGCATTTCTAATGGAGTTATTTGTTAAATGAATATAAAGTTACTTGTTACCCTGCTATGGGACTGGTGGTAGAGCAGTAGTTCAATGGAACTAGATAGGACTTTCTCTTCCTAAACACAACTCAGTTAGAAGCTTGGTCATATTATTTTAAATGTGTTATTAAATCATTATGTAATATTTTTTCTATCTTTATCTAATACACCATCTGATGTATACCAGTCATCACCACTTCCAAATTCTTCTGTTCACAGCTGAGAGGACAATTGGACTTTATCCATTAGATCAGCTTTCTCCTGTCCATTTGACATCTTTTCCAATAAGCACCTTTGCACTTTTTTCGCACTACTGACCACACTTTCAACAATGCCTTTATGTATCTGCCCTTAAGTATCTGCAAAATTGCCTAATTATCTTTCTTTGAACTTTCTTTGCATCAAATGTAGTGCTGAGGTGGGGTGGGGAGGAGAGGATAACGGGAGTTAAGAGCAGGTCCAATGTATGTTACCTTCTGCAGAGCTGCAGCAGAGGCCTGAGGTTACAAGTAAAGAATAATTTTGCTGCTGTTCAGCAAGTTGAAGGATTCTTTTTCCCAGCATCCATGAAATCATTCTACATTAAGTTTAGCTATAAAGCCCTGACCCTGGAGAAAGGACTTGGCTCTAAGCCAAGTGTTTTTCATATTCAGTTTCACTTTCCTGGTATAAAATATTTAAGAAAACGTAATTCTGCTTAAAATAATTCTATAAAAAAGTCATCACATTCTTGTCTTTTTTATATATATCAGAGTCAGACATTTCAAAATTATTTCAACCAGCACAAGGCTTCAGCCTCCCTTATGGTGTAAGTGATCAGTACTTGCGAAAGCCTACAGAATTTATACCGAAAGGCAAGCCAATAAAAAAATTTTTTAAAAAAAGTTCTTAATGCATTAAAAACCCCTTTCCTCTGATTTGAGTGTTTGTACTGTCACCAGCCATTGGAGAATGTGAATGTTTCTACACAAAACAGATTAGCGCTAATGAAGTCTCTGGTAAACCATGTGGAATTTCTGGCCCTTCTGTCTGTTGAGGCTGTAGAGAAGCTCTGCTTTTGTTGATATTTTAGAAAATTATGATTATTTAAGAAGTGTGAGTGCTTGGTGTTGTGAGTGACATTCTAGTTTTGACGAAAAATCTTTATCAGATGGAAAGGTTTGAAAGCCTTCATTGAAGATGGTCAGACTTTCAATTCACCTAATCTCCTCTGGAAGTTCATTCCACAGCAAAGACCTTTTTTCCCTAGACTTTAGATGTACTGCCTCAGGTCTGTGATGCATTAATATAAAAAAAATTAAAAAAAAAGACAGTATAATCCTGAATCTCTATAAAGTAAAAAATTATTTAGCTAAGAAAAAAACATTGTAAGTTTTATAGTTCAGGTATTTGTTTTTGTTAACTAGTAGAATTTATTTCATTTATTGAACTATTACTTTTGACTTTTTAAATAAAGGTTTTATTAGATTAGTTTTATATAATCTAGGTTTTGGCCTAAATAGGTTTCATAATAAATGCATCCTGAGTAGTTAGGTACATTAGATCCTTCTTTTCAACCTAGTATTTTTGAAATGTGTAGGATTTATATGGCAGGCAACCAAACTACCTTCATGTTTAAAAGAGATCTTTAATGCTGCTGCCCTGAATATGCAGCTGTGGAGGATGCCCACAACAAGGAATTTTTTCCTTCAGTGGCAGCCACAATGCTTGGGCCTTTCTCAAAAGTGGTACTACAAATTCTACCATATGGCTGCCCAGCTGGGCAGTCTGTGAAACTCAAAGTCACAGGGTGTTTTTTGTTTGTTTGTTTGTGGGTTTTTTGCTGCATCGCCGAGGAGGATCATTGATTTTCCACAGGCTGGCTGCAGCAGAGAATGTTTTCTTCTGCTCAATCTATTTTAGGGAGGTCAGTGAAACCACCTGAGGTCTGATTTAAACAGGGAAGGAGAAAGAAATTTGAAGAGGCTGGTGGGCCCAATACTTTCTTGTTTAACAGTGTGCACAGGAACCCAAAGGATCCAGAGATCACTCATCTCCTGATTTCACCAGTAATGTCTCTTTTTTATTAAGTGAATTATGAAGTCGTTATATTTAGCAGCTGAACTTAGTAGAGCAAGAGTTTCCTATTGGTTTTCATGAAGAAGAGTGAACAAAGTCAGCTATCCATCAAAAAAAGGTCACAAAGAAATTCTTTCAGTCCCAGAGATGTTCCTGAAAAATCAAGTACCCTGGTATGTGGAGCAAAGGCAAGGAAGCAGATTACTGTAGGGAAGTGCATAATCTCCTGGCACAAAGTGCTCTTGTGGTGGTCTTCTTTCTCCTCATTTGTCACTCAGAACTTTCCAATCTCTGTTCTGCCAGCAAAATACTGTCCCGTACAGCCCCCAGGCATAGCCCTCTGATGCTTCAGGGCCAGAATGCCCACATCCGTTCAGAGAGACTGGTCTCATGGCAGCCTTCTTTATGAACATTCTCATCTTTAGCACTGTTAGAAAAAAAAAACAAAACCCACTTCATTCTTTGAAAGCAATTAGCCTTTTGAAGAATAACCATATTGCCTTTCAGAAGGTGAACAGTTAAAGGTTGAATGCTTTGGCTTCAGCTCACCAGGCAACACATACTCCCTTTGAGGCCACAGTGTACTCAGTCAAGTCCTGGGTCAGTCCTAGTCATTTTCAAACACAGTTTACTGCAGAAAACTGTAGCTTTTTAATTATTATTATTATTATTTTAGTACAACACTTCATGTAAGTGTAATAGGGGCAAGAACAAACATTTTTGTGTATACGAATGTGTTAATATTTGCTAAGACCATCATTTCTCATTTGGTCTACTAAGGCAAACTGGCAGAGACACTAATGACCCCATGAATGTAAATGGATGCTCAAGTTACAGTCGGGAATGTGTAGCTCATAACACTATGTAAGCAACAGTAGCTTTGACTTTAAGATAAAAACTAAAGATGTATCTATGTACTGGAATTTCATAAGGAATTACTTTTTTTTTTTTTTTTTTTTTTTTGAGAGTATTTAG
>VYZX01005338.1:6339-20761 GCA_013401335.1 Brachypteracias leptosomus
TGATATTGGATGTCAGTAGAAGTTTCATTATTGTAAATTAGTGGCAGAAGTAATGTCATGTGAACCACATCGCAGATCCACCCAAATTGTCAATATACAAATGTGCTAAAACAATAGACCTCTTAGTCCCTTCTGAGAAAGGGATTACTCAAAAAGTAATAATAAACACTCAGAATTACAAGAAGTTGTGGTAATGTTTCCACATCAGGGAAAGAGTCTCTTTCACTACGAGTAAGCTTAATGAAAGTCTAATAAAAGTAGTACTCCTACTGGAATGTCTCTAAGTGCTAGACATTAGGCTGTAACCTTTATGGGAATTTTTCTTGCATCTTGGAAACTGTCTTTACTAGCATATTCATGTAGTTTCTCCATGAAATTCGCCATGAAAAATTCACTATTGTAACTACAAACCATGAGGTATCTAATGGTCATGTTAATTTTAGACCTGTTTGTTCATTGTGCAGCAATGCTGCAGGCATCAAAATCTCTTTTCAGAAAGCCATTTTTCACCCCAAATCTCATGTTTATTTTATTTTGTACACACTAAGATGCATCTATCTCCCCAGGACATAGGAGAGTCCAGAACTGCAGCTGAAATCTTGGTTGGTAAAAGTATATTTTTAGAAGCCAGAAAAATGAACTTACCACAAACCTACATTATGGAAGTGTCTGATGTGTTGAAGCACCAACACTCAGAAGGAGAAATGTTGGCTGGTTATTGCCATCCTGAACCAGTGGAAAGCACACAGAAAACAGTCAGATTGACCCAAGAGGCACTCAAAGTATAGATGAATACTAAAGGAGTGCCACATGCAAATCACAACTCTCAAGAAGGGGAGGAGTTAATTATTCTCACAACTCAAGAAAGCCTGTTCCCAAAGCGGTTTCATAAATGTAAATGTTAAATGTCAGATGTCTTGTAATAATAGCAATAATTATACTTGGATGCACATGCCTCCTAATTTCACTTACAGATCCTGAGGCCAGGAGTCTATATCTGCTACTCAAAGGAAACAGAGTTCAGTGTTTTAGGTGTGACAGCAGCACAGCATCTGGCCCAGTGTTTGGGGAAAAGCTAAAATTTGTTCCCTTATTCAAGAGAGAAAGAGGAGAAAGACATCCAATAGTTACTGAACTGGGAGAAGCAGCTGTATGGGTTTTCTTGGTCTTCCTGCTTCCACATATATTATTTCTATTGAAGATTTTCCAATAATCACTGTAACTGCCTAGAGGATAACATATCCGCTATTCTGAATTAAAGCTGCTTTAGCAAAAAGATTTAACTGGTCCATTATCTCTACCTGGTTAAGTAGGCACTGTATCCATGACAGAGAGGAACTATACCACTGAACTCCTGTTAACAGTATGGTGATTATTGTAGCCAGGGTTTACTGACTCACCTTGCTTTTGTTTCTAAGCCTCCACTTTATCTCACTGACTTGGCAGTAAGTCTACAGAATGCCTTCTCACTAGGGTCAAGGAGACTCAGTAATTGAGCACAGTTCATCAGTTCAGTATTTAGAAAATAAAATTGTACAAAAAATTAGAATATAGTAATAATAGATGGCATAGCAGGAATGGAGAGTTAAATCCTAAATACATTTGTTTTTACCCAATATCTCATCTATTTATTCTAAGTGAAAAAGTCCTACTCCAGAAGTAGGAGTTCAAAATGCCAATAAAGGACACCATTAAATGGCAGTTAAATGAAAGGATTGGTAAGGAAGGATCAAAAATCACAGTAAGCCTCCTGCTCATTTATATCTTAAGAAACTTTGTATAAAGAGTAACTGATTGTCTCAAATCTTATCTATATCCTAGCTGCAGATCAAGAAATATCAAGAAAAGTTTGGCTGATCTCTTGACACTTCTAGTAAAGATTAGGAGCAAGAGTTTACATAAGAAGATTGAATCTGATTGTGTAATTTAAGTCAATACCAAAGGAACTTGTATAGGAAATTTCAGTGCATGATAGCTTTTCTTGGATGTTAAACTGTAGGTCTGAATCCCTTCCAGGTCATACTAAAACCCAGTGGTTGTCTGATGGTGCCTGACAGGCAAGCAAAAGATGAGTTCTTAATGTCAGCTCAATGCTTAGCGTAGAAGACTCCTCAGTAGAAAACAGTCACCAGAGTAAATACTGCCTGTGGTACTGGCTAGTTGTTACTACAGAGGAAGGAAAGGCAAAAAAACCAACAATCTGGGCTTGGGAAGAAAGCCAAAGTCCTATTTTCAGCAGTTCGAAGCTCTTTACGTGACAAAGAGGACAAACTGATAGGGCATCTACAGAAAAAAAACCCCAAACAACAAACCAGTAACAACTGCCTTGCTTCACTTTATGTTATAGTTGTTCTACAGAGCTAGAGAAATGCAGTCTCCAGCACTGTTGTTGTGATATTCTTTGCAGAAGAAAATGTGCACATCCATAAATTTCAGCAGTAGAAAAAAGTTTAAGAGTTCTGTCGCCTTCATTGTATATATAGCTTGGTAAATAAGGAAGAGAGAGTGCTCTTGGCAAAACCATTGGACATTCTGTGCTCTGCCTTCCCTCCTGAAATAAAACACAACACCAAGCTTTTCACATTGGTTGTTTGATGTATGGCTCTGTTCTACCTCATCATTCTAGTGTGATTCAACAAATATTAGAGAGAAATTCTTCTGTTTAAATCCTTTACTGAACAGAAGTAAATATCTTACTTTTAGCAAACACATTTCTGAAAGATAAAATACAATTCTACAATACTCTTTTAGATAGATTTGCCATAAGTCAGATACCCTCATTCAAATAATGGACTATGAACCTAATTTATCTTGTGCCTTCAGGAAGTACAGAACTTGCACTTATTAAGGTGCTCCATTATGAGAGTCTGTGACTGATACAATGAATTGTTTTTCAGCTATGTTGTAGTTGCCCTTAATAAGTCTTCTGGTTGAAAGAAAAGGCAATTGAGGAAAGTATTTAACAAGAGACCAAAACAAAATGATACAGTTTTAAGAACAGATCATGATTACAATTACATTTAAACTGTCATTCAACTAAAATAAAATAACGATATAGAGCTGCATGGGACTCTGGCAAGGGTCATGAGAACAAGCTTATTAACTTAGGAGGAAAACCTCCCCATGTCATACTGTAATAATACTTTTGAATCAAGAACATTTGTTTTTCACTGCCCTTTTCATCCTCCCTAAATTACAAGCACAAATGGGAGCAAATAGAAGTTTCTTATTCAGATGACCTTATCAAACTATTGCTGGATGACTCATATACCTAGATGCAATTTTCTAGTCTGCTTTCCAAAGACAAGCTTTCTTCTTAAATTCCAGTGTATGTATCATTCAAATTTTGGGGAAACTACTTCAGTGCATAATAAATCCAGAAAAACTAGCCAAAGTTTTCTATTGTTTGGAGGATATAACTTAGTCATACATGAGGAAATAGTCCTTGTGCTATGCAGAAATATATATATTATATTTGTGACAGTATATGACTGTACTTGTCAAATACACTATAGTATAAAATAGGTATGTGGAAGGAAATAAAGGTAAGGCTGTGAAAGGCACTAATAATAGATGTTCTTGCTAGAGCTGGACTACACATTATACAGTGTAGATCTCCCAGGTGTAGATATCTGTGATTTGGTTTAGTTTTCCCCCAAACATCACAAAATTATGCCTAATCATTGTTCTTCAACACATTTTTCCATTAAGGTACTCACAAGAGCTGATGCATTCAATACTATTTTTAGTAATGAGACACCAAAACTGAGCCTTACTCTCTGTTTGTGTGTTAAGTCCTATTTGACATTTGACTGTTGTTTGCTCATTTGATCTTAAATTAGTGCCAGAAATTGTACCAAACCACATATGTGTAGCTCTAAAATTTTGATTATTCAAAAATTGCATCCAGGTGCAACTGTCTCTGGATTAGTTTGTTCTGCCTTTAACAATACTGCTTAATAACTTTCCCAGAGCCTTACAGGAGGGATTTCTGAAAGAGGAAAATCAGAGCTTCTAATTTTTGCTCTTAATTTTGCTGAAGGCAACAAATACCAATTCAATAGAGTTTCATTCCTTCATTTAGCCACCAATTTGCTATGAAAACCAACTATGGTACACTTATTAAAATAACTTTTTTTTTTCCAAAACAGTATCAGAAATGGTAGTTAATGAACAAATCTCACCAGCTGCTCTTACAGGGTCTATCTTTCCTGGAAATTTTTTCTAGACTTTAATTCCAGAAAAGTCTCTTCTTGCCTTTTCCATCCTACCCCACCCCAAAGTTCTACTTGAGTTCTGAAAGTGGTCTGTTGTTCACACTAAGTAGGGGTCATGTAGCACAGTTTTTAATGATTAACAGGCCTTCAGGTTTATTAAAACACATGTTCATTTAAAAAAATACCTTGCAAAAGTTTAACTCACACCATTGACAAGAGTTTCATTCCACAGATCCGTAACCTGAATTCCTACAGAGTAAGCAAAGGGGAAATTAATTGTGATTGCAAAAGTGCCATGGGACCAATTCACATCTGACATGAATCACCTTCCACTGCAAGCATAATGGTATCTCTATGAACACTGGGTATGGTATTTCATAGGAAGTAGAAAGACCTTTTAAAATTATTTTCCTACATGAGATAAATCATTTAAAAGTTGGGGGATTAGAGTAAAAAGGAACCAGCTTTAGTCAGAAAAAAATGCCTTGTTGTTGTTAAAGAAACTACAGATCAAAGAGATGAGGGATAAGTTAAAATTTTATTTACCCTTATTAAGAAAAGGATAGATTTAAAATGAGTTTTCTGATTATGTAGGGATATAGCACCCTGATGTAGGAGTTGTTATATCTCGCAAATTAAAAGGCAAAAGCTGAACTGCAACCCGGAGTTTTTAGAGCAGTCTCAGAGCTTGGAGAATTCATAAACGAAGTAAACCTTCTGACATAACTATAAAATGCGGTATAAACCCTAGGAAAAAATAGCCATCTTGAAAGGGTAACAGCACTTTTATGAGAATTTCAACTGCACCATGGCAACATCAACCCGTCAAAGCAAATGAAGGGCAGTAAAAGTAAAATTAAAAATGATGAAGGGGACACCAGCTTGCTAACAGCTTTCCAAGCTGTAAAGCTTTCAAATGTTATCTCTTCATTGGTCTATCCAATCACATATGCTGGTTTCCAAGCTTTATCATATTTTGTATCTTTCCCACTACTTCAAGCTGCCAGGTTTTGATGGACCTATGTATAACAAAACAAACAATCAATCAAACAAAATATTTTCCTTCTTGGAGCACACCCCTCCTTCTTTCCCCTTATTGGTTTGACTGTACTGGTGCCAATGGTGACATCTCCATGTATTAACTAAAGCTACAAAAGTTATGAGAATTAGTTTAAAAAATGACTCTTAGCTACTTCAGCTTCCCATTCCTCTCTTTTCCGTGCTCTACTCACATACCCCAGAGTCTGTCCTCATGGCTTTCAAACCCTAAACTAGGGGTGGCTGCTTTCACAGGTGTGCCACGTATCACAGCACCTACTGCTTTGATATCCTCTTTTAAAATGTTCTATCAACTGTACAAGCAAATGGAAATTTACTAAATATGAACTCATTCATTGCATTGTAGCCAATTTGAATTTTATTCAATTCCATTAAGCAATTTGTGTCCAGTTTTTACCTAAGACTCAAATGCAAATGCAGAGTCCCACATATTGTACACATCTAGTCTGAATCTTATTCCTCCCATATAGGCCTTGGTAAAGAATTTAATAGCATCATGCAATAAAAATTTCTGCATTAAAGAGCCACATCTTTCTGACTGGGCCTTTGTTCCTATAATGCCTCTAATTTTTTGTTAGCTGCAACATGATTCATGTTTTAATAACATTATTTTAAAATGGCATTAAATAAGATCATAGACATTGCATATATGTTTAATTGTCATTAAAAAGATCTTATACTGCAAAAGAAGGGATGTTAAAAGTTGTAAAACTTGTCAAGCCTCCCTCAATCATTTACCAGCAGTTCTGGTTAATGAGGGAGGTCCCAGATGACTGGAGACTTGCTAATCTGACACCCATCTACAAGAAGGGTAGGAAGGAGGATCTGGGGAACTACAGGCCTGTCAGCCTGACCTTGGTGACAGGAAAGATTATGGAACAGCTCATCTTGGAGGTGATCACACAGCAAGTGCAGGATAAAAGGGGAATCAGGCCCAGCCAACGTGGATTCATGAAGGGCAAGTCCTGTTTAACCAACTTGATCTCCTTCTATGATCAGGACACCTGCCTAGTGGATGAGAGGGAAGCAGTGGATGTTGTCTAGCTGGACTTCAGTAAGACATTTGACACCATCTCCCACAGCATTCTGCTGGAGAAGCTGGTGGCTCTTGGCTTAGACAGGTAGACTTTTCGCTGGATTAGAAACCGGCTGGATGGCTGAGCCCAGAGAGTTGTGGTGAATGGAGTTAAATCCAGTTGGCGGCCGGTCACAAGAGGTGTCCCTCAGAGCTCAGTTCTGGGACCAGTCTTGTTTAATATCTCTATTGATGATCTGGATGAGGGGATCGAATGCAGATGACACAAAATAAGTGGGAGTGTAGATCTGCTTGAGGGTAGGAAGGCTCTGCAGAGGGATTTGGACAGGCTGGAGTGATGAGCTGAGGTTAATTGCATGAGGTTTAATAAGGACAAATGCTGGGTCATGCACTTCAGTCACAACAGCCCCATGCAGCACTACAGGCTTGTGGAAGAGTGGCTGGAGAGCTGCCTGGCAGAAAAGGACCTCGGNTTTTCTATGATTCTATAAATACAAGTCTTTTTTAAAATAAAATCAGTCATTAAAGGACCTCTACTTTTCAAAGTAGAGGATTTTCAAAGTTTAGATTTCTCAATCTGTACATGTGACAACTATCTCTTTTGGGGCAGAAAGTCCTCGGGCTCTAGTATTTAAGCTGTCATTAACAGAAAGGACTTATGATTAAGCCATTGCATGTACTGTGTAGCACATGCTTTATTTCAAGCCCCAAACAAAAAAGGTCTCTGAAAATGTCGTCACTAAATATTAACAATATTAGCTTTGTAAATAGTTTTGATTTATGAAGGAAGAGAAAATTTTTGATCTTTTCTCCAACCAATCAGATCAGTATGACTACCATGGCACGGTATGAATGACTGCAAAAAGTAACACTACATGTTTGCACAACTCCATCAAACCCAATTGGGCAAAAATGGTCTTTTTTCTTAATGGTCCTACGAGTTCATAGCCTGGGAGCCACAAGAAGATATATTAATTGTAGACATATAAGAAAAGAACGTAAAGTAGGACTGAAAGATTAGAGTAGGAGTTCTGCCCCTGGATGAACTCTGTTATATAAATATGAATTTTGTCATATAAGATTTTCCTTATTGAAGCATTGTTTTTTTCCAGTGTAAAATAGAAAAAAGCAAATTAGCATCTCTAAAATAGCTGGTACCTTACACCTATGCAGGCTGTCTGTTTCTTGTCAGTATTTTGGGTCCATTGTTGCTAAGCCAAAGAAGACATTTAGGTGGACCAGGATCTGCTCCTTCATGATCATTCTGCCTCAGCAAGAACCTGAGAGCAGCCCTTTTTATTAAACTTGCTACTGTTCTGAGTATTCCCTATCAGCCAGCCTAAGCAAACCTCCATAAAACACCTGCAGTGATGCAGAACTAGAGAACGGTTCCAGAGATTTGAAATGCAATTTCCTTTAACAGGTTACTGAACTTAATGGCTGTTTGTTCATATCAGTGTATTCAGACCAGAAAAGTAAGGAAAACCTATTGTAATCTCTCCAATCTATCCAGAGGTAAAATTTCCAGCAATCAGTACACAGAGTCAGCATAGTACTTCTTAATGGTGACTAATATTTTGGCAAGGGTATTTAATTGTGGTGGGTTTACCCTGGCTGGGTGCCCGGCGCCCACCCCTAGTCCCTCTATCACTCCCCCCCCACAACCCAAACCTTCGTCAGCAAGGCAAGCAGGGAGAGAGTAAGATGGAAAAGAAGAAGAACCCGTGGGTTATGATAAGAAGCAGGTTTAATAAACAGCAGAGAAAGCAAGGTCGCGCGCGCGCGAAGCAAAAGCAACAAAGCCGTTACTCTCTACTTCCCATCCGCAGGCGGTGTCGGGCCTGTCCCGGGAAGCAGGGCTCCAGAACGCGTACCGGTTGCTCGGAGGACAAACGTCTTCCCAGGATCCCCCCGTCCTCCTCCCTTTATAGTTGAGCTGACGTCATATGGTATGGAATATCCTATTGGTCAGCTCGGGTCGGCTGTCCGGGTTGTATCCCCTCCCAAATCTTGCCCCCCCCACACACACACCCCGTCAAAACAAGGCTGTGTGTTATCAACACCTTCTGGCTTCCAGTACTGCAGCATGAAGGCTGTATGGGGAAAATCAGCTCAGACAGACCCACTACATTAATGAATGTTAATGAATGTTTAATTCATTCAATGAATGCTTGCAACTGCTGAAAAATACATTCAAGAATCTGTTACTTTCTGGTTTTCCATTGGCTTCAAATTAGATAAAACTAAACCACTTTTCTACAGAAGCTTATCACAAACTTCTCCAAAGCCACAAGCATTAGTATTTTACAGTATGCTTTCAGTAAAAAAATTTTTTATAAAATTAATAGCTTAAAGTGTCTTGATGAGGTAAAAAACCATTTTTATTCATTACATTTGGTAAAACAGATTTGCTCTTTTGCAAGTGCCTCTATTTATTATCTACAGAAGTGAAATTTATTTTCAATTTGGAGAAGTAAAACCTATAGGCTTTTTTGTATGAATGTTTGCTTTACATTGCTGAATGAAAGAATGCACTCTTTGCACATATTACCAGCTTTTTTTCTAGACTGCCACCTGCCATAACCAATGTTAGCATGGATAGTCATCTGTCTTCTGTTTCTAGTGAACAGTTTCTAGGATTGAACTGTCCTGCTCAGACAGAATTCACACAACAGAGTTAATGTAATTTAGACTGATCAGCTTGATGAAACTTGTCAATGGTGATGACTTTACAGATGCCTTTGTTCACCCAGCATTTTTTCTATGTAAAGTCTGGGTTCATACAAATAAAGATGACGCAAGGTAACAGATTACTCAAGCGAATATGAGAGAAATGTCAATGACTGCTGAACCTGAGGGAAAGGATATGGATGGAAAATTCTATTAGGTTTATTGCTTATTCATTGCACCTGAGAGTTTGCACAGACATCTCATTGAGCAGGGAAATGAGGGTTGCCTTTTTTTTTTTGTTAGGGAACTGGCAGAGACTCCTACAGCTTTGTCATCAATCATTTTGGGGCTTAGACAGCTACTTGAACCTTTTGAAAGGTTAATGGTCATAGGTTGCCAAATCCATGCTACATGTGGGGGATAGGCACAAAGGAAGCTTGTAGCAGTTGGTTAGCCTACAGGCTTCTCCAACTGCATTGGTATCACAGATGAGACGTAAAGTCACATCTGCTGACCTTCAGCCTGAGGAAGCACTGGATTCAGTTTTGCTTTGGCTGATTTTGTGTGACCAGGACCCATAAAATCTAGCACAAAGTCTGGACTTGGTGTTCTACCAATTTTTTCTGTCCTGTTCTTTGTGTTTCACAGGATGAAGTTCATGAAGCACAGAGTTTGAGCCAAGAAAGCTTTGATTTCTATGTCAACCATTGTTACCTGTCACTTGAAAAGTGAAAAAAACCCCAAACATGATCATATTCTGTATTCAGAAGTCATTATTCACGACTTCACACTTCAAATAATAAAATAACTACAACAAACTCCATTCAGGATTCTTTCTAACAACAGATATTGGCACATACATATTTTTGTTACAGTAGGGAATCCACAGAAGTCCTCAGCAATAATATCTTTTAGCACTACTGGTGGTAGATTGTTATTTGTTGGCTTACTTGCATAAGCCTTTTGTAAAGCCACAACTAACTGAAAATTAAAAATAAAAACATTGCAGTTATCCTTATTATGTCATTACACTTGTTATTATGGCTTTACTAGGGCACGAGTCCTGCCTGACTGGTTGCATCAGTGGATAAAGGAAGAGCCACAAATGTCATCTATCTGGACTTCTGCAAGGCCTTTGACACGACCCCTACAACATTCTTCTCTCTAAATTGGGGAAATATGGGTTCAATGGGTGGACTGTTCAGTGCATAAGGAATTGGCTGGATGGTTGCATCCAGACAGTAGAGGCCAATGGCTTGATGTCCACATGGAAAAAAGGTGGCAAGTGGTGTTGCTCAGGGGTCCATACTGGGACCAATGTTGTTTAATATCTTCATTAATTATATTAAAATTGGCATTGAGTGCACCCTCAGTGAGTTTGCTGATGACGCTAAGCTGAGTGGTGCAGTAGATATGCCAGAGGGATGAGATGACATCCAGAAGGACCTGGACAAGCTGGAGAGGTGGGACCAGGTGAACTTCATTGAGGCTCAACAAGGCCAAGCGCAGGGTCCTGCACCTGGGCCACAGCAACCAGCAGTATCTATATAGGCTGGGAGAAGACATACTAGAGAGTAGCCCTGGCAAAAAAGACTTGGGGATACTGGTGGATGGAAAGCTGGACATGAGCCACCAATGCTCAATTGCAACCCAGAAGGCCAATTGCATCCTGGGATGCACCAAAAGAGGTGTGGCCAGCAGATTGAGAGGTGATTCTGCCCCTCTAATCTGTCATGGTGAGACCCCACCTGGAGTACTATGTCCAGCTTTGGAAGCCCCAGCACAAGAAGGATGTGAACCTGTTGGAACACGTCCAGAGAAGAGCTACAAAGATGATTAGAGGGCTGGAACATCTCTCCTATGAAGACATGCTGAGAGAATTGGGCCTGTTCAGCCTGCAGAAGAGAAGGCTCTGGAGGGACCTTATTGCGACCTTCCAGTTCCTGAAAGGGGCCTATAAGATGGCAGGGAAAGAACTATTTATGAGGTTTTGTAGCAACAGGACAAGGGGTAATGGTTTTAAGCTAGAAAAGGGTACATTTAGGTTAGACACTAGGAAAAAGTTCTTTAATATGAGTGATAGATCACTGGAACAGGTTGCCCAGAGAGGTGGTCAATGCCCCATCCCTGGAGACATTCAAGATCAGGCTTGATGGGGTTCTAAGCAACATGATCTAATTAGAGGCATCCCTGCTTATTGTAGGGGGTTGGACTTGATGACATTTGGAGGTATGATTCTATTATAATCCCTTTGGATTTATGAGGGGGTACCCATAAATGTAAACAGAAACTAGAATATGTGAGTAGCTGAGCTTCAAAATTCAAGATTTTGTCAGGAAAAAAACCCTTGCTTAAAAAATCCTTGAAAGCTTTTAAGGCACCAAAAAAGCACCCCAAACCCAAACACACACTCCCTCCTTAATCCCCACAAAACTCCAAATACCCAAACAAAGATACTCAAGCAGAAAAGTCTATTAATCACAGCTTTTCCTTTCCAAAATGCATAACTGCCTAGTGTTCTTTTAAGTGTTCTGGGAAGAATCTTACAACTCTTCTGAGCAGGAACAACTACTGAAATTAGAATTGTCAGTGGTAGTCTTTTATTTCACAGCTTGGCTCACAGTATTACAGTAAATTTTTGAGATACATCTCTATCAAATTATAGGAATTTATATTTGAAGGGGAAAACTACATTGCATATGAAGTTTTTTCAGTTGTTAAATATACTTTTTAAGATCCCAGCTGAAGTTGTTAGCCAACTTTGTGAATATATATTATTTCACTTTCTATTCAGAAAGTAACAGCCTAAAAGTTTTGTGTGTATTCTTGCTTTGCATTTTTAGCTAATGAAGTTTGCTTATGATAGTGAAACATAAAGCATAAATAAAGCCCTGGTTTCCATATACTAATCTTTTCTTTACCTTTGAAAACCATGTTGACTAATATGTGTTTCATTCTAAATTATAAGAAAGTTACAAGAATGACTTTTCTCATTCTTGTTCCTTTCAAGGAACTTTTTTCCTTCCAACACATATGTTGGTAGGCAGCAGAATGAGTCATTACTTATGACATTTTCCATATTTAAGTTGTCTTTACTTACCGTATTGTCTCCATTTAAGGCTCAGGGCAACCCCCCACGGAGTAGAATTAGTTTCACCCCTCTTCCCCCTCCCCAGGGGAGGAAGAAAGGCCTCACACAAAGTTGGAAAGTTAAGATTACAACTTTTAACAGGGAGTAACAAAAGGGATATTAAAGGAAGGGAAATATACAGAGGTAACAAGGGAAGGTATATATACAAATATATACAACACCAATCCTCGGGTGTTGTTGGATTCCTCCTGAGCCACATGGAGTTGTAGCAGCCACAGAGATGTGCGGAGCCAGCAGCAAATTCCAGCGAGGAAGGGGCGAGCGGAACTTCCTGTGTCCTTTTATAGAGTGTGGCAGGAAGGTGAGTGGAATAGCCGCTCCACCTGTCCCTCCCCTTCCCCAAACCTTAAACCACAACACGTATCTGCCAAGAGGAAAACTGACACAGTCTCTAGCGTGCCTACTCTTGCATATGATTGGATGAAAAGGTTTGGCTGTACTTGGGTTAACAGACAAAATTCGTACCATGCAGCTGGAGGCATGTCAGGAATCCCAGTGTAAACAAGGAACTTGAGACTGGGAAAGCATGAAAAAGGACAGAACTGTTTTGCGACTTGGACAGTCATATAGTAGAGCCTCCTGCATGGATCTGAAGCAAAGACAGAAGGCAGCATATTGAAAAAAGAGAGAAAATAGATAAAGAATTAGATATTATCCGAATTCTTGCACTATTCCTCAAATTTAATGCCTATGAAGAGAGTTATTCCTTTTTACACACAGCTCTGCCTTTAGTCCAATAATAATATCATATCAGTAAATGACAGAAATACAAAGGTTCCAGAGATCAGTTCTGTTTTTTTTAATTCGGCAAGCAGTCCATCTTATCCAAAACACTACTGTCTGGGACCCAAGAAAAAACAAACTCTTCTCAAATAAACAAATCAAATGCTTCAATAAAGGTCTCCCTGAGAGGTGATTATTACATTTGTATTTCTAATATAAGCAAAGGATATGACAGAAGAGCTTCTAAAGATACCGTTTGGTACCTATTTAAAATTAAACAGATTTCAGTCTTTTTATCTTATTCCTTATACTATCATATTTATCCTAACTTCTTTAATTCTTGTTGCCCTTCAGCCCAAGTTCTTTAAACTACACAACACTGTTAAGAATGCAGTGCAAAAGAAGTCAAATTTATTAGCCTGGAATAAATGTCTACATATGCTAGACAATCATTTGGATCAGGATTTGAATAACATTGATAAATTCATCAAGCGTTGGTTGATCAAAAAGACATTATAAGTGATCAAGTAGTGTAATTTAGATCATCATTCACATCAATGTTGAGTATTACTTCACAAACTTAAATGTGATCACAGTTACACTGGTTAGTCCACAGAAGTTCAGTTTAAATCATGGAATAATAAAAGACTTAAAATAACAACAGAATTTGCTTCTCTCTTCTTGTGCAACTATCCCAAATTAAAACTGCTCACTTGGCTGATACAAATACATTTTAGAACTTTTTATTATTGTAGTTCAACTGGTTTTGAAATACCATTGTGACTGGATCACAATCCTTTTTAGCTCACACATAATCCATATTTTGAAATATGTTCTCTATTTAGACTTTGGACCAGTGAATTTCTTCAACTGAGCTATGGAAATTTCTCCAATTCTCAACTTTTATTGCCAGGGTTACAAACTAATTCCAAAAAAACTGTTATTCCCAGTTCCCAAGCTAAATTTACAGATTTGGCATTAAAAGTAAATAAACCATATTTTGCTTGCAAAGTGGGTGCAACTGATGTTGTAAAATAATAAATATGAAGCCCCAAATGACTGATCTTCCATGTAAGAGGAGAGGAAGCAGCAATAAGTAGTCCAAGAACAATCAAAAAAGAGTTCAGAACCTTGGGATGGTTAGTGAGAGGATCTAGGGCACAGGTTAATTTTTCTTCTCTCCTTCCAGTTGTAAGCAGTGATATTGGAATGAACAGGAAGACACAATCTATCAACGCATGGCTCAGTGGCTGGTGTCGCCACAACAATTTGGGGTTTTTTGATAATGGGATGGCCTACACAGCACCAGGAATGCTGACATCTCAAAGGGGGAAGAGGGTCTTCACCCAAGAGATTGTGGGGTTGATTGACAGGGCTCTAAACTAGATGTGACGGGGGAGGGGGATAATAATATCAAGATTATCTGTGATATGTAGCATGATGACACTCCAGGGTTGGAGAGATGGGGCAACAGTAAGGGCCTTCAACCTGTTGCCCTGAGACATGCTATGGACGCTATAGCGCAGACAAAGTCTAACAGAGATGAGCCAGGGGCTCCTGAGGAAA
>VYZX01005338.1:20919-31964 GCA_013401335.1 Brachypteracias leptosomus
ACTTCCTGTGTCCTTTTATAGAGTGTGGCAGGAAGGGGAGTGGAATAGCCGCTCCACCTGTCCCTCCCCTTCCCCAAACCTTAAACCACAACACGTATCTGCCAAGAGGAAAACTGACACAGTCTCTAGCGTGCCTACTCTTGCATATGATTGGATGAAAAGGTTTGGCTGTACTTGGGTTAACAGACAAAATTCGTACCATGCAGCTGGAGGCATGTCAGGAATCCCAGTGTAAACAAGGAACTTGAGACTGGGAAAGCATGAAAAAGGACAGAACTGTTTTGCGACTTGGACAGTCATATAGTAGAGCCTCCTGCATGGATCTGAAGCAAAGACAGAAGGCAGCATATTGAAAAAAGAGAGAAAATAGATAAAGAATTAGATATTATCCGAATTCTTGCACTATTCCTCAAATTTAATGCCTATGAAGAGAGTTATTCCTTTTTACACACAGCTCTGCCTTTAGTCCAATAATAATATCATATCAGTAAATGACAGAAATACAAAGGTTCCAGAGATCAGTTCTGTTTTTTTTAATTCGGCAAGCAGTCCATCTTATCCAAAACACTACTGTCTGGGACCCAAGAAAAAACAAACTCTTCTCAAATAAACAAATCAAATGCTTCAATAAAGGTCTCCCTGAGAGGTGATTATTACATTTGTATTTCTAATATAAGCAAAGGATATGACAGAAGAGCTTCTAAAGATACCGTTTGGTACCTATTTAAAATTAAACAGATTTCAGTCTTTTTATCTTATTCCTTATACTATCATATTTATCCTAACTTCTTTAATTCTTGTTGCCCTTCAGCCCAAGTTCTTTAAACTACACAACACTGTTAAGAATGCAGTGCAAAAGAAGTCAAATTTATTAGCCTGGAATAAATGTCTACATATGCTAGACAATCATTTGGATCAGGATTTGAATAACATTGATAAATTCATCAAGCGTTGGTTGATCAAAAAGACATTATAAGTGATCAAGTAGTGTAATTTAGATCATCATTCACATCAATGTTGAGTATTACTTCACAAACTTAAATGTGATCACAGTTACACTGGTTAGTCCACAGAAGTTCAGTTTAAATCATGGAATAATAAAAGACTTAAAATAACAACAGAATTTGCTTCTCTCTTCTTGTGCAACTATCCCAAATTAAAACTGCTCACTTGGCTGATACAAATACATTTTAGAACTTTTTATTATTGTAGTTCAACTGGTTTTGAAATACCATTGTGACTGGATCACAATCCTTTTTAGCTCACACATAATCCATATTTTGAAATATGTTCTCTATTTAGACTTTGGACCAGTGAATTTCTTCAACTGAGCTATGGAAATTTCTCCAATTCTCAACTTTTATTGCCAGGGTTACAAACTAATTCCAAAAAAACTGTTATTCCCAGTTCCCAAGCTAAATTTACAGATTTGGCATTAAAAGTAAATAAACCATATTTTGCTTGCAAAGTGGGTGCAACTGATGTTGTAAAATAATAAATATGAAGCCCCAAATGACTGATCTTCCATGTAAGAGGAGAGGAAGCAGCAATAAGTAGTCCAAGAACAATCAAAAAAGAGTTCAGAACCTTGGGATGGTTAGTGAGAGGATCTAGGGCACAGGTTAATTTTTCTTCTCTCCTTCCAGTTGTAAGCAGTGATATTGGAATGAACAGGAAGACACAATACATCAACGCAAATCAAAAAAGAGTTCAGAACCTTGGGATGGTTAGTGAGAGGATCTAGGGCACAGGTTAATTTTTCTTCTCTCCTTCCAGTTGTNTTAGTGGCAATTGCTGAAAATTGGTGGAATGAATGCTACGACTGAAGTGTGGCAATCGAAGGTTACAAGCTGTTCAGAAGGGACAGGNTATTGGAATGAACAGGAAGACACAATCTATCAACGCATGGCTCAGTGGCTGGTGTCGCCACAACAATTTGGGGTTTTTTGATAATGGGATGGCCTACACAGCACCAGGAATGCTGACATCTCAAAGGGGGAAGAGGGTCTTCACCCAAGAGATTGTGGGGTTGATTGACAGGGCTCTAAACTAGATGTGACGGGGGAGGGGGATAATAATATCAAGATTATCTGTGATATGTAGCATGATGACACTCCAGGGTTGGAGAGATGGGGCAACAGTAAGGGCCTTCAACCTGTTGCCCTGAGACATGCTATGGACGCTATAGCGCAGACAAAGTCTAACAGAGATGAGCCAGGGGCTCCTGAGGAAANAGTGAACTCATGAGGGATGTCAAAATAGGAGGCAGCCTGGACTGCAGTAAACTTGCACTAGTGCAGTTCACTATCCTAGGGGGTATGAGGCAAATGAAGAGCCAAGTCAGGGCCCTAAATTTTAGGAAAGCAAAATTCTAGCTCTTCAAGGACTTAGTCAATAGGACTCCCTGGGAAACAGTCCTCAGGGACAAGGGAGCAGAGCTGGAAAATCGTTAAGGATGCTTTCCATAGACCACAAGAGCTCACAATACCCATGTTTAAGAAACCGGGCAAGAAAGGCAAGAGACCAGCATGGCTGAGTTGAGACCTGCTGGTCAAACTGGCAAGATGGAACTGCACAGACAATTGTTGGCTTACTTGCATAAGCCTTTTGTAAAACCACAACTAACTGAAAATTAAAAATAAAAACATTGCAGTTATCCTTATTATGTCCAGTCCAAACCATTCTATCATTCTATATAATGAATCCACTTTCAATACTATACTACATATGCAGTTAGAGTGCAGGTGAGCTACAACAGGAAGTGTTCTAATCACTGATGGACTAGGGAAAAAATGGATAAGTATGGAGTAAAATTATGGCAGTTTTGCACTGTTTTACTGAAGTGTTTTTTATATTGGAAATCTAAGCAAGTCAGCCAAGGGAACATATACCTTGTGTACTAAATACAGTAAAAACTTTGTGATTTTCTACTTTGATTCTTTTTGGCAAGAACAGATGGAGACATCTTCATTTTTCAGCCCTTTGATGCCTTAAGCACAAGCTATCATCAGGCTAATAACTTTCACTGTGCCTGCAATACAACTCCTTGCACTTTGGAGCTTTTTTTATTTTGGTTAATGCAGCTTTTCCAGATTCTATCAGCTGTTGGAATGGCACATGCGCCCAGGGCTTTGCTTTATATTAGGGAAGTCAACATCTCAAGCCAGGGAGCTCTGACAACTCAGGAGAGATCTGCACAGTCTCACAGACTACCAGCATGCACATTCTGTGGTGGGATCTTGCATATCAGGGTTCCAACAAAAATGGAAGTTGTTATGCTCAATAAAACCACACTGCCCCAATCACATATTATTCTGTCTTTGCTAGTTACCTTCTTAGTTGTTTCGTGATCAAAAACATGAAAAAAAATCCATAATGCAACTATTCGATGAAGAAAGGAAGATAGATGGCTCTGCATATTAAACCATGTTCAGTTGTCCCATTTCACCCTGAAACACACCCAGTAGGACAGCCACTAGGGTCAAACTAGAACCTCCAGAGAGATTTTGCAGATCAGATATTCAGAAGTAGCTACTATGTAGGCATTACAACTATGGTTTATCATAACTCATCATCTTGTGATAACGAAATGAAATAATCTGAAAGTAACCATGTTTGCACTTTTCCTCATCTTCATCTTCCAGTTTAAACATCCTAGAAATTGCTGTTATGAACAGGAAAAAAATTATTTGTACACTTCTTGTTGTACCTCCAAGCATTCAATAAATGCATAACTTTCTTGCTAACTAGCAGCAAGACAGTAGTAAAAAAACCAACCTGTTATGAAGTAGTGAAAAGCACTCAATACCAACAAATAAAGGACATAGAGGAAAGAAGTCCTAATTAGCCAAAAACAACTCAGGAAAGAGATACTGAAATGTATTGCTCATTTAAGCATTTGCCTTACTGTAAAGAGTACAAAGAGAAACAAGATCCTTATAAGCACCCAGTCGTCACTACACAACTCATGCAACATGCCAAAGATAATTTGTAGAACTACCAATAACAGCCTATTAATACATTATCTTCTTGTAAGAAGACCAGTAGGATACTAGAACTGGACAAACTAGTTTGTGTCAGGGTTTCATTAATACATTTGTGTTTCTGCCAGCTAATGCCATCACCTTATTAAGCCCATGCTTATATACATAGCTTAGCTTTCTTTAATCTGTACTGACTTTTGGAATCAGAATTGCACCGGTTAAAATTGCTTTGCATATGTTTCAGCTATAGTGAGTTTGACCTGCGTAACTGTTTCAGACTACCTTTTTTTCCTATTTCATTTATCCTGGAATAATTACAAGCAGACAAGTCCTTCCTTTGTAACATCTTCTTTCCTGTGCCTTCAAGAGACAACTTTCATGATGATCATCAGGTGCAGGATCAAGTGAGTACACACTGTAAAATCATCAGGATTGTCATATTAAAATAGCAATAATAATAAAAATTTGGTAATTAAAGTTATATCCTCTTGTACAGACAGGACACAGAACTTAGTGCCAGTAGCAGGCAACAATATCAGAGAGAGAAAGCATAGAATTGAGAAGATTATTGGCAGTATTACTTTTGTGAGCTGAAAAACCAAACAGTCATAGATAATATGCTATTATTTCTATTGTTGTAGATCCTGCAAGCCCTAGTCACAAGACCAGGTGTCTCTAGCATGATATCATCTCAGGAGCCAGGACATCAGTGCCTCTGTAGTTAAGTTATGATTTTTAATATCTAGTGGAACCATGCATTTTAATTCTCAGTCTTTTCTTCTGAAATGAAAACATTTTCACAAAAAACAGGGTAGTATAATCAGATATTTCAAGAAATGTCATCCTTCTTATAGTTAGAAGTTTCTATTATTTGTAAGTTTTTGGTTTTTGTTTTGGTTTTTTTTAAATCATGGTGCATATATGATTTAACTTACATTTTCTCTAAGTACATTTGCTTTATCAGATAATACAGACTATCTTCTGGGCAATGCTGATTGAACATCCTGATTTTCATGATTCTGAAGTGATGAATCCAATACTATGGTCATGGGGATATACATTAACTGTATCTATAGTTTGCTGGCTTGTGGGGCTGGCTTGCGGGGAATTTTCAGCAGCCACAGGAGAATGAAGTAGAAGTAAAGATCCACCTGCTGAAGGTGGTCGACGGAACTAAGGTAAAGATCTACAGCATAATTCTGTGAAGGGAGTCGACAGACAGTAAATAATACACATACAGAAATAAATTATTTTCCTAACTAGATGTAAATTCTTTATTATTTTCCATCACTGAATTGAAATCATTCCTCTTCCAGGAAACCATAACCATTCTTGCACAGTTTCTCTCTGGTACTCATGCCCCTATTAAAACATATAATTAGAAATATCATGATGACAAATGAGCTCAGGGATTTTGTTGATTATCAGGTAGTACAAAAAAAAAAAAAAAAACAGAAATCATACCCAATACTGACAAAAATATTACTTGTTTGAAGATGTAAGTTGACTGACAAGACCAAACAGTGGTCATCTTGCTTATGTAACATAAGCCCATCATACTAGAGGAAGTTGTTTAAACGGAGCACCTTTACAGACTCAACAACAGCTGCACCAACTCTACCTGAAAATAGCAGCTGTTCTTGAGAAGCAGGAGTCTCCTTTAAAAGAAGCCAGCCCAGAAAGATAGATTAAACTCCTTTAAAGAAAGGCGAGAAGGCATTAACAACACAAAAGTTGCATGGGAAATGTCTATACAGGAGAGAGGATCCCACCTCAGCACCTTGTCCTCTGTCAGCCCAGAATCAGCTCACTTACCTGCCAAAGTGGTTTTTCTTGTTTGATGACTTGGATTAGAAGTCAATGAGCTCGGGTGCAGATTTCCATTTTAAGTAGTTTCAATCCTGCCACAGTTTCAGTGCATCTTGAGTGCAACACCTAAGGACATGATTACTCCATTGCCCTCTGTGGCCTAGAAGCCAGAGGGAAACAAGGATTGGGAAGGCAGATGCAAAGCTTTTCACTTGTCTCCAACAGACAGCTGAAGGGAATTTCTGCAATAGAGAAGGAAAAGGCTTCCTGAACTCCATGAAATCATTGGGCAAGGAAAGGCAGGGTTTGTTCTCAAGAAGGGGAAGAGAGTATGTTTGCAGCTTTAATCTAGAGGCACAGCCTGTGCCCTCAGTAACATCTAATTGACACAAATGGATGTTAGCAAAGTACACGTAAGAAGCATGTCACCCAAATTCCTGACGCCTCACTTATTAATAGTAATAAGGTACATTTCTGGAGGATATCCAAATACTCAAAGAGTCAAAAGATAATATGGATTACCAGCTGATGCTGCCTTCTTCATATTTATCACTTTTTAAAAAATAAATAAGGCTGGTTAGAGAGACTAACTGCATAAGTCACACCCATGGGCTGGAAGACAAGGAGACGTACAGCCATATTAAATGTATGAAACCCCATCATATTCAAACCCTGCAGGAGGGAGAAGCTGAAGCTCCAAATTTGCTACAAATATGCTACACTATTTGATAAGAGATATCTCAAAGTGTCCTACAACAAATGAAAGCATAAATAAGAGAATTTCATTTGAGGTTAGTCAGAGATAGATCAGACCCAGCATAATCCAAGTGTAAAATTAGTTTCCCTACAATCACATGAGGCCTCACTGAACTTTTATTTTGACTGTATTTCCAAGATTGGGACACTTGTTTAACATTAATGTTTAACATGAGAGGCTTTGCATCAAAACTAGTAACTAAGCAATTACCTTGTAATCAGACACAATGTTGACAATGCAATCATGTGGCAACGTGTAAATACATGGCATAATGTTGTATGCAGTATTTTGCTCTACACCTTGCAAACTAAGTGCTGCCATATTTTTTTCCTCAAGCTGAATAAGACTCTAGAGATTCTAAACAATGCACTCAACCTGAAAACATGATTCTTACAGCTTTTTTGTTGACATAAGTGAAATGCCCAGACAGGCCAGTAAAAAAAAAAAGTTAGAATATACCTTCTCCACTCTCTTTTATTTAGGGTAGTATGAAGTGTCTTAAAGGAAGAGTTTGGAGACCAAGACATATATCTGTATCTCCCCCCCAGGGCAGCTTCTTCAACCACTGCCATCTGGAAGACCCACTCTCTGCACAGGTAAAATTTAGCAATTCATCATGTCAAAGAATAAGGAGAACTTCTCTGACTCTAGGGATCGATCTTAAGACACAAGGGGCACAAGGGCAGGATATAAAGTCTCTGATTTACTGTTAATGTTACCTTCTAGTAATAAAGGCCATCCATTCCATTCATTGTTAAAATTCCCAACCTATTGTTTTTTCCTATGAGAAAGCACCCATAACTTTGGGATGTCTTAAAAGTGACCTGAATAAGTGACATGAATAAAACGTAAAAAAATCAGTAAGAAAATCACCACCAGAGCCAAATACTTACAAACTGTGGTTTAAAAAAAAATAACTTCTCCATAATTTTAGAATAAATGTTTGTTGCACTTCTAATTTCTAGAGTGCTCCAGACAGACAGGTTAAATTGATGGCTTGTTAGTGAGAACTGGCCCCTTTGTGAGATGTTTTCAGAATGATTGATTTACAATAAAGTGGCTCCTGGTGGGTGCATGCAGGTGGAACTGATTCAGATCGATTCCACAGAAGCTGACTAATCAGCTGTTTAAACTGGCAGAATGCTCAATGACAGAAACAGTGCAGCTATCATTTTCTATCTAAGATTACAAATTAACTTGTTCTATTTATCCTGTATACCATCAATATGGAGAGAAGCATCTGAGTGGGAAGTTGGATTCTGGACCGATGGTATAAAGCCTGCCCTGCAGATGTGCTTTCAAACATTGGCAATAAAGGCACAAGGGGAAATTTCATTACATACTAATGAAACCAGTGGAGAGCACCACCAAATGAGAATAATTCCTTTAATTAATTAGTTAAGAGTGGGAAGTCAACAATATTTTTAAAATGTGACCACAAAAGGATAAATCAATGTCAAAATGGCCAAGTGTAAATAGGTACTGTTTCTTTATCCCCTGCCCCACACACCTTACCAGTCTGTCCCTCTCCACACATATTATTTGCACACCAGAAGACCGGTATCTTTAGAAAGTGATATTTCCAGAAATGATTAATGCTAGGTAATCAACATTTCAGCCTCCACAGTCATATCCTGAAAGTGTCAATTTTACAACAAGATGAAAACCTCCATGGAGAACACAATGTATGTGGGTAAGTGAAAGGTGTCAGAGAGAATGTGGATAAGTGAAAAAAGGGTAGATATTCCCTGCCTCAGAACTGATAATAAGAGCAGAAGCATGAGGGGTATGGAGGCTTAGCAAAATAATTCTAACCATCTCTCATCCATAATGCTTCCTTCATACAACATCTCTGGCATTTGAAAAATCTGTGATTTCAATTTTATCCTTCCTCCCCCATAGGAATACCCCGTATGTTAACTACATTTACTGCTGCAGAAAAACACCCCAGTGCAAAAGGAAGGTTCTCCTCTTGTTTACAGTAGGAGGTAGAGATGATGGTGCTAATAAACGAGTTTTAGCTAACCTACCAAACACGTTCCCCTTCATCAGCTTTACCTGAAAAAAAGGAGGGAGACAGAAAAAAGTTTAGCTTCTCTAAACTGGTTCGGTCTTTTGTCCCTCTGCAGAGCTTGACTAACAGATTGATAATTGCTAACGATTTTGAGGGCCATTTTATGTGCCTATTTATGGTCTGAGAGCAAGTCATGGCATCTGGGGTTAAACACCAAACAAAACCAATCCACCTGACAACTGTCAATACCTACCAAACTGAATCAAATTAAAAGCAGTCATTGAAAAGTGCCACACTAACATCAGTGTTTACCTATAAGAAACATAGCACTTAGATGCATCTACCCTGTAAGCATCAAGATCACTGTCAATTATTACCTGCACACATTTAAGCAGTTGTCCCAAGATGTGCCCCAAATTGAAACTGTTATTTTATTATAACTTTTGAGATGCATAATGTAGTCCTACTGTCAACTGCTTTTCTCTGGTATTGATAACTTAGACATTAAAATACTAAGCAGATACTGACATTAAATTTGGTGGGCTGGGAGGTAAATATTTTGACAGATGTACTGCTCAAGCTACTTTTTATTGCTACAGAAAGGAAAGTAAAACTTGAGTGTCAGTAATAAAGGAAAACAATATATTACCTGTATTGCTACGTGCATGCTACATATCAAAAATAGTTAAGCATGTCTTTATAATGAAGTAAGTTCATGAAGGGCAACAGATTTGTGTATAAAAAGGAAAATCAAAACAGAAATCTTGACCTGATCAAAACCATTCTATGAGTCTATGACTACGATCTCTGGATACTCACAGAATAAATGCTATCGTTTGCCAAGAAGGAAAGGCTCTAATTTAAGATAAAGCAATTTTTAAAGTTGGATAATCAGGAAGCCCCATGCAACCTTGAATGTGTCACATTAGTTTTTATGATCATCTTGGTTTTAAGATTAGCTTCTTGACCTTCGCTGTTTTAGCCTTGAAAAATGTCGAATGCCCAGCATCCTGAAGTGAAATTTAGCTGCTTCATTGCTGGCTTCCTTTTGAGTCCTCAACCCTGACCTGAAGGGATCTTTTCTGACTCTCTATCTCCAGAGAGAAGAAATAATTCAGTGCTCCTGCAAATGTAGGCCTAACTCTCTCCTGAGCAAACTGCCAAAGCCAGCTGAATTATGTGTGCTGGTATTGTGATGTGGGCTGCTCACAGCAAATTGATCTGATAGTGCTGAAGTCATTTCACTTCAGACTTCAGGCTGATGTGCAGTCTCAGAGGTGAGATAAGCTACCTGGTTCTGAACTGAACAAGACATGTTTCTTCAAGATAAGATTGGCAATTCCAAAACAGTCACTGTTTGGACAACCAAGCATGGGCATTGAACATGATCAATCACGCAGAGTTTGGTTCACACTTACGTAGTACAGAAACAGAGACACACTTCAAACTTTTGCTGCCCGAATATCTGAGACGATTAATATATGGATGTATCGTATACAACAAAATCTAGTGGAAAACTCAAGAAACAACTTATCAACTATCTAAGTAATGTGGGATGATGAAGTCACAAAAAGGGAAGAAGAATCTCAAAGCACAACCAGTTTCATTCTGGGTTTAGATGAGAGCAATATCAATTCCAAACTCAGCCAGTGCATATTGGCAATTTCAGTTTCCTTACATCTTTACATTTTCTGGATACTGGTCATGTCACCTGCTTCCCACACTGACTGCAGAACCTTCTCTGAGACTTCCCTAAACTATTTTTGACAAATCTAGGACATTTGGAAAAAGATTTTAATTTTTCACTATGAAAAATCCATGGTAATCTGAGTAAGTACTATAATTTTAAAAAACAAATCAGTCGAAATTCATGCTCAGTGATTCTCATTATACTTGTGCAATTAGTCTGCATAGGAAAATCGGTTCTGATCAGAGCTGAAGTTCTAAGGAAGTCAGCAACATTGTAACTCCTACCAAACTTGTTTCCTGTGGATATACTTGCAAATTATATCAGTCAGTCCTTTAGCCATGTTCCTGTAAGCTAAATGTACTCTTTTACTACAAAGCATATTTTCTAATCCTTTAATCATTTGTTTAGCATTTCTTTTTACCTTCTCCCATTTTTCAATTTTCTTCTTAACTGACACCAAGTTCAGACATATATTCCAGAAGCAGTTGCATTAGTTTCCAGAGAGGATTTTGCCGGTCTCCTCATTCAATATTCCTCTTACAGGCATTACTCCTTTTGTTCTCAGTGTTTTTCATAAAACCCTGTTGATTTACATTACAACCTTTTAATTAATCAAGTCCTATGTCAACAGAAACCTTATTTTACACAGGATCAGAGTTGAGGCTTACAGTAGGTTTCATTCTCCTCACCCTTCCTAATGACAAGCATTCTTCTAGTCCTCTAGAACTTCTTCAGTTTCAAACAAAGAATGCACAAAGATTGGCGTCAAGGGCAACCCCCCTCCCTACCTGC
>VYZX01005341.1:4838-15060 GCA_013401335.1 Brachypteracias leptosomus
AATGTAGTATTTCTCTTTAGCACCTCTGTGTTTGAATTTTCAGCATGCCACTGTATACTTGTTCTATGACCTGCTTTAGCTCCCTCACACACATCTCATTCCTCTATGGAGTTGTGCAGTTTATGCTTTTGCAATTTTTTTCACTTTTTGTTTCTTTTTTATGGGTTTGATTTAAATTNTTCTTTTACAAAGCATCTTGCTGCATTACTAAAAAATTTTTTTGATTAATTGTATTTGTCACTCATGAATTTTTTTTAGGAATTGATAACCCAGTATTTTCAGCTGATGATGATCAAAGCATCTACATGAAGTTCTCACCATGGTTATCTAGTGAAGACACTGTAGTACCATCCCAAAGGGCCCGAGTGCAGATCCCATATTCTCCATCCAACTTCAGACGACTCACTCCATTCCGGCTCAGCAATAAATCAGTAGATTCCTTCCTGCTAGCAGATGGCCCAGAGGATCGACCCAGATCTTTTCTCCCAGAATCAACACATATGTAATATTTTAAAAGATATTATCACCTTTATTTTTATTCAGCCTTCCTATCAACCGTGACTACTGACAAGTAAACTTTTCTTCTTCCAGAAAAATCTCTTTCCTTCCTGATTTCTTCATACAACTAAACATCTTCTCTTTTCCTCCAGCTTGAATAACAAAACCTTTTCTTATTTTCCTTCTGCAGAAGAGCTGTCCAACTATTTGGGGTCCTGCTCTTTGTTTTGACTTGAATAATTTAAATGCCAAGGAAATAGTACTCTAAATACCAGAATATTATGCATCCATTTTCAAGGAACTCCAGGTTTCTTCATTAGTCAGTTCTAAATTATAAAACTTGTACCTGAATTCTTTAACATGAATCAGGTAATTCTGATTCAACATCCTTAAACAGCGATTGGTCTTTTCGAGTAACATTGTCACTACTGTTGGCAGATGTAAGCAAAGTAGCAAAGTAGTCTGAAGGCCCAGAAAGCAATCCTGTTGCTGATGCCAAAGGATATGTTTGCTCATTAGAGGTCAGATGAATCATTTAACCCACTGGACTCTATTGCATTTGGATGTACAATAGAAGCAGCAGGGCTACACCTGCAATGAGCTGGGCTGTCTCTCATTCTTAGCATGATTAGAATATCATTTTTGACTCTATTGCTAAGAAGCCTTCAGAGAGTTCTGAACATTTGTCCAGGTTATTTACCCAGTGACCAGGAAGGGAAAATGGTCCCACTGCTAAATACGAGTACTCAATGACACTGGTGATGTCATCATTAAATTGCATAAGAAAGGGTTTAAAAATGAAGCATGTTTACATGCATCAGAGTTTCCTTGCATGTGTAGAACATAACAGACAGACTGTGGAGAAGCAGAATTCCAGTTTTGGTTAGAGCTTTATCCTTAAGCCGTGAGTTTATCCTATTCTGTACCTTATTTTGAAACCAGAAAAATGCTTAGCTTTCTGATGCAGTAAATTATTTGTTACTTCTAAGGTGTTAGGAAATAGAAAATAAAGTTCCATTACAATTCAGTTCTGGCTTCTGTTCCTGCAGAAGACATTCTAGCTGAGGTGTAATTACAGGAAGCACATCACTTTCTTTACTGGAGTGGCCTGTAGATCAGTGATTGGTTCTAGTACTCAGTTCCTCATTAATGCATCTTTGTTTATTTTGAAATGATGGTTTAAAATAAACACTGGATTAATTTAAGAACTGTGAATTAAATTCCAATATCCTGATTAAAAACTTGAACAATGAGCAGCATTCCAAGAGGAAAATTTCTCCTTGACACTTATCCATGTTGAAATTCTCTTTACTTCTTTTTCCCTGCGAGAACATCATCATAAAGATGCACCTTAATGACCAGATGTTGGTTTCATCTTCTAAATATATGAGACAGGCAGTTGTTCATCGCAAACACTGAACTAAGTTTTTCCTGACACTCAGCAGGGATAAGAATTTTAATAAACTCACTTTGGGTTGTTGAAGATAGAAATTGGGATGGGGTACAGTTCCCCACCAAAAAAAAAAAGCCATCTCTAATCACTCACTTTCATAAAATTCATAAAAATAACCAAAGGCAAAGCCTTATAAGCAGCATACTAGTATAAAAAGTGTGCATTACAAATGCTTCTATTTAATTGTTCTCTATAGGTGATGTGGACCATGATGTTGAAATGACAGAATACTCCTCTTCAGATGACCAGCTGAACGCAAACCAAAGTGCTCCTCTTCACTTCTTTCCATCTTGTCTTCAAATGCCTTGGACACAAAACTATTCTTCATTGGAAAAGAGAGGGAATATATCTCTTTCTACTGTCTCTGAGTATATAGCTTCCTGTGAGCCAAATATGCCTGGTCTGTTCTGGGAAGCAGATACAGATACCAATAATAAAGAGACAGTTAACTCAGGTTATTGTTCTGAAGTTACCTACAAGTCAGAGAATTCACAAGAAGATAATTCTCTACTTATATTTGAAGGGCTGGAAGACTCTTATATGAAGGAGCCCCAAGAGAAGAAAACGTTGCTTGATGTACAAGGAAATTACAGATCTGCTGCAGCCAGACGTGTACAAAGTCGACGTTCTTTTCACAGGCCAAAACCTCTGCAACACCCTAAGCTTCAGAAGTTAGCATCTCTTCCAGCATCTTGCCATGTCCCTCCACATTCTTTGGAACAAGAGGAAACACAGTTGTGAGCCAGGACTTACTTGAATGTAGAAGATGAGAGAGAACAACTTGATCAAAGAGCTTCTGTAAAAATAGAGGCCAAGTTATTGGTTCATGGGATCTGCTCTAGAATGATTTCAGATGGGAGTGAGGTCCCATAATGTCAGAAACGCTGGAGCTTTTCTGCTGCACTTTGATTTTTAGGCTCTTATTCATAATGAAAGGTTGCATAGTGAAGAGGAAATATGCTTCCTTGTTATTTTTTCACGTAGACTGTTACAAAAAGGCAATATTATTTTTGGAGGGCTAAACCAAGAATCTTTTCAAATGGTAAATCCTTGGTTTTTTACATGGAAACAGTTCATTATGCCATAAATATATTTAAAGAAATAGGCTGCATTTCCTGCTTCAGTAACAGAATTCAATATTTATGATGTATGAAATTAACGTAGGAGAAGCCAATGGTTAGCCTCTTGCCTGCTAAGTCTACTCTGATGGAAATGGATCCGTGCCTTTTATAAATACAAGCTAAAGAAAAATGTTTTCCTGCTCTTGAATATTTTTGTCACTGAGTAATTGTGGAATATTGACTCTGATGGAAAACTTACAGTGGGAGAAAAATTGAAATTTAATCAAGGACTCTAGGAAGGCCATTTTCTTCCTTCACTTTCATTTCCTCTGCTCAGTAGCACTGGAATGAAAGAACTTCAAGAAGTAGCTCAGAATTTTAGTTTGCATGGTCACAAGCAACTGATTTCATACTCTTAATTAAGCTGTTCTATTTTAAAAATAGCCTCACTCAGACAGAAACATAAAAATTTGTATTTTTTACTGCTGCTTTGGAAGACACTCTGTTAGATGATCTTGTTAATTTATGTATGACTTTCAATAGCTGATCAGGATAATGGTCTCTAAGATGCCACCCATGTTTTGCCACATGGTTTAAGTGCCATAATGACTCAGGATATTGATGGTTAAAAGTATTGTACAGAGATAGTTTGGCTAACTGTGTTAGGAACTTCCCTTATTTTTTTTGTTCCCAGTTTTCTGTTAGATGATAGGAGTTAAGATTGCACTAGATGCTGTGCTGCTAGCTCTCTCCTTCCTCAGGCCAACACCAAACTCAGCAACATCCCCTCAGCATAACTTCATCTTTTATTCTTCATCTGTTTGCTCTTCTCCATCTGAAATCAGCCAACAGGGAACATGCTACTGAGAGAGAGCTCAGCAGCTGCCCCAACAAGAAGCTCCTCCACCTGGCCCCAACAGGAACTCTCTTCTGCAGGAACACTTTTCAAACTGATCAGCTCCTTGTTGCTTCTTTTCCTTCTGATGCTTCTCTCCAACTGGTTCAGTTCTTGCTTCTTCTCAAACTGATTCAGTTCCTGGTTGATCTATCTCTGGCCTCATCCAACACCCCAACAACGATCACCTGGGGGCAGTTGGGGCCTCACACAGGTGGGCCAGGTTCTGCCTCTGGGGCCTTGGGGAACAAAACATGTTGCTGGGTTGTGACTCATCCATAGGTCAACTCCAACTCAGGGCCCACAGCCCAGGCCCCAGCACTTCAGATGCCTGTTGCATATGAATCTGATTTACATCACCCTGAAGACAGCTGGAGACATCAGTGAAAGCCAACTCTAAACTAAATAAAAGTGAAAACTCTGAGACCTTTCATGGATGCGTGACACTACATGATAGCATATAGCCCTCTGGCCTATCTGTATTTTGCCTTGGGTGATTACAGTCATTTTAGCTTGAAATCTTCAGTGGTATAAGTAGCAAAGGTTCTGTGACATCAATAGAAGATGAGTGCATAGCCACCTCTGTCATCCTAATGTGTACCTTATTTGTATTTTATATGATGTGGCATAAACCATTTGTAAATGAGCTAGGTCACCGTCAGGGAAGTATCTGAATTGCTTAAGATTGGATCCAATGGAGGCTTTTAGTAAGTTTTACTTTATCTATAGGAACTAGTGGTTGTTTCTCTCTACCTACTCAGATTTTGAATGGGTTCTAGGTGATTCTGTGTCAAATGTCAAATTTGAGATTTACCTAGGCAACCAAGAAGAGTGGAGCAATGTGTGAAAATTTGTGCCCACATCTTTCTCCTGTCTTTGTCCTCTTTGCTGAAACTGCCTGTTAGGCTAGTGCAAATTGCAGAGATGTGATGGCAAATGTCATATGCAAACCTAGATAGATACATAAAATATGCCTTTAGAGACTAGATTCAGAGTACTGGCTCTTTTGATATCAAGCCACAAGCAGGTGCCTCTTTGCAGTCATCCTGGGCACTGATTCAAATCAGTGTCCCTAATTGGAAAGCTTCATCACCCAGAAGCTAGTCTTGTTAATGAGGGTCATGAGACATAAGGCTGTCAGACAGTAGAGATGCTAATTTTATAATTCAATAATGTAAATATAATTTTTTTATGAACTGAATACATATGAATATACTATTTTGGTGAAGTAGAGCATATTAATGCTGTTCCAGATATTATAATTGGACCAAATATTTTAGTAATTGGCATAGATATATAACAGGACCATGATTAATCTCAAATATTAACACAGATAAAGTGCAACTTGCCAAAAATCTAACCCTCCAGTCTCATAGCATAATGCTGAAGTACCAACACCAAAGTTGGCAAAGATGCTCATCAGGTGTTGGCTTTGAAGTAAAACTTCCATTTCTTAATGCTGTTGTACAGACATCATTGCTGTGTTGCAGATGGAAGAATAACCACACTGTGGACTGTGTTTTCTGCACGCTTGTTAGAGCATTCTATTTGAGTACAGGCTACCTCAAGAAAACATCTGTAAATTGTCATCAGAATTTTCAGCAGGTAAGTGTTGGGCACACAAGAGTATGCAATTTTCAAAATCAGAAGATACAGGATTTTAGTGTTCCAGTATGCTTTTTTGCTAAAGCAAGAGAGGATCAATAGACACCAGAGTATTTAGAAACACAGCAGTCTCTGTTTAAAGCCAGAAGGATCCCGTACACTTTTGAGGGGGCTGTGGGCTGTAGAAGTTTTTGCAAACCAGAGGAACATTATGCCATTTTTAACAATAGAGGAAATGGAAAGGCACTATCTACAAAGGGCTTAACTCTCCATTTACTTTCAAAAGCCTTAGGCAAGGTCTGTATGTTGTGTCACCATTGTTGAACAGATGGAGGATGGACAATTGACAATTCTGATAGCAAAGAGAACTTTCCCTGGAATAGCTTACATAATTCCTGAAGCTTTTATGCATATGGAAGAAGTTTTCTAGTATAATTTCCTCTACAGCAAGGTTTTGTTTGGCATAATTTCTTGATTTGAAATATGATTTTTTAAAAAAGTGTTATGTCCCCAATTTCTATGTTGATAACATACTCTCAGCTAGAATACTGTAAATTATAAATCTTTTTTTTCCCCGAGGCAGTTGCTCCCGATATCTACCAGGGTATATGCAAAAAGCAGGCTATAAGAGTTCATCATCTGTCTTACTTTTTTTTTCCCACCATACTCTTTCTGTGTACTTTCATATTTCACTACATGTCCTGCGGGTGTAAGTGTTTGGTTCAGCATACTTTAATCAGTCAAGCACCACTAATGTCCATCTCAGCAACAGAGACTTAGAACTGGTGAGGATCTGGCTGTTTGTATCAGCTGCTTTTTCACTGTGTGAATTAGATTGGGATGATCAGTTGGTAAATTAGTTCACCTCTGGCGAGGTCAGTTCCGTTCTTGCTTCCCTGGCTGAAAACTGTCTGTAATTTTGTTGTTGTGACATGCTCTGTCAAAGAAAGGCAAGTTGGGAATTCTACAGTTGCTATTTATTGAAAAAGTAATTATGGCCTACCTTATTGTAAAAAGATAAAATGCAGAAATATTTGATGTCTCTTCCATACATTTTGCTTCATGGATAAGATTCTTTTTAACAATGTTTACTATGCTGCACTATGACATAGAAATATTAAAAAAGTGGTGCCTACTTTCAGATGAATTCTGTCTCTCTGAGCTGAGAAGGTATTTATTGAAATATGTGAAATTATGTTTTACAAATACATGATCTAGCAGAAGATTTACATAACAAAGGTTGCAAAATAATCACGTGCCTTAAATTGTCGCTCTTTTGACTTCTGTTGCTTGGATAATTTTGTGTGTACTTTCCAAAAGGTGTCAACTCACTGCATATATTTTTAAACAAGTCAAGTTTTTCTGCTAATGTGTCTTTATAGAAACATTTTAATAGTATAATATAATGAGAAGTTTGGCAATAAATTGTATCACTTTGGTGGAATTGCACTGCTTTGGCAAGTGATTTAGAGAATTAATTATTTACTACATTTAGAGATTTTCCATACAAGACTTCTGAGAATTTTGTATTTCTGCTCCCAAATAAAAAAAAGACAATAGTGTGCTGCTGAGAATTCATATCATTTGTAATATGTAAGTCATTAAAAGCAGCAAAAGCAGTTGTAGACAGTCTCCTGAGTCTCTCTCTGATAACCATGACACTTTTGGTATAGTTCTAGCCTCACTGCAGTCAATGACAGAATTCCCACTGACTTTGTAAGCTAATATTTCCATACTTAGAACAGAAGGGTCCATATTTTGTCAATATAGAGGGAGAGATGTTGTCATTATAACAATACTATAATTTAAACTTTACATACATGATGACATATAGCATCTCATTATAATATCATTATTTTGATGCAAAGATTCAAACAATCTTTTGGGGTTTTTGTTTTACTGCACAATGCTCTTTGTGGATTTGTTAATCACTTATGCCAGCCAGCTTGATTTCCTACATAGAGAAACCAAGGAAACTTAATCTAAGTTGTCTTATATTGGATTAGTAAATTTTCCCTTAAAGTTCTGTGATCCCAGAATTACCACTTCTACTGTCATCCTGCCATTAGAATGTTTCCATACCTGACAATGCTTTCTACAATAAATAGGAGGCATAGGGTGAAAAACTAACTTCTTCTAAATGTATTTATAGTGTAATGAACAAAATATTTAATGGAGTTAAGTAAACATTGTTCTCTAAGTACGGATTTGAAGAGATCTAAAAAGATATCACAGATGACCAAACCATATGCTAACAAATAAGGTGCTGCAATGGCAAAATGAGAAATAACTGGTTTTGTTATATGCCCATGCAACAACTAATAGTTCTACAGTTCTAATAATCAATGGTGGGGGGAGTGTCATCCCTTGTCACCTTTGTTGATGCATAAAGCATACAGAAGTCATGAACGGTCACTTCTGTTGGAAAAATTAAACTTGTGAATCTGAATTGAAAGCTATTGTAATTATCCTGATAGGTCAGATTTAATGGCTTCTTAGTTTAATGAACCAAGACATACATCACACTGAAACAGATCACAAGCTGTAAGCCAAATAATGTGCACAGCACAACTGGCACATAAAAGATGAGAGAATTCAGTGCTATTCATTGCTTAGAAACACAAATACAAAGTCATGGTTAGCACAGTAGACCCAAGCAAAGTGAACAGCAGTCCTTGCAAGAAGTTTTAGATAGTACTCACATGAGCTCTAATCCCTGATAAAAACATTGAGATTATAACTACATTTGCTGTGGTTTCATTTTTTTAAGTGTTGGTGATCTGAACACATGACAAAAAAGTTTTTATATTCTTTCCCCTCATATTCTAGAGATAGAGAAAGGCTCAATGCTAGTTATTAGCAGTTTCAGCAAAAACAAGCAGAAATATGGAGTGGCATATAAACACTGGGTTTTGGCACTGGATGTGACACTTCTCATCTGAAACAGAGTGGCTTTTGGAAGCTACAACATTCACACTATAAGAAAGTCAAAGAAGCTTGGTGTTGAGGCACACAGCATCCATTGCAAAGGTGCTGCTTTGTATCATTTTGTTTGATTGTCATTCTTTTTGTTTGACTTACAAATTGATTTGTATTTTGTTGTTTCAGCTTGTATTTTTGCAGCATATATTTAAAAGATGTATCTTTATCTAATGGCATCAATTCACATCAACTCCTGCTATGATACAAGATAATGCCTATTGCAGTCACCCTGTCATACCTATTGTAGCCAGTGTCAGAAGATAGTCTTCTACTACTATTTGTGTATCATGGTTTTAGCAGATAAGACTGGAAACCCTATCTTACCTCAGACATTGTGCTTTACAGGATGATGGAGAAATTTTTGTTTCAGAGCTTTTACAAACTGGGGTTCATGTTCAAACCAAGACATAAAGCAAAGCTCAGTCAACAATGGCCTTCTGCATATCTAGAGTCAAAACTACGTATGCCTAGGGAGTTTTCAATATTTTAACTCACTCTGAAATTCTAGCTGCACCTGAGGTTCAAATTTCCTTACCAATATGCTCAACAGTTATGGAAAGAGAAGCTAGGAAGAGAGCAGGCTTTCAGGAAATTTCATTTGATACTGTTACGGATCTGAGTAGTACCATTTCTGCCTCATAAAACAGGTCCTTCTGATTGGTTGGCTAGGTGATGTGCCACACAGAATCTGTACTTCCCTCCATTGCAGTTGAGTTGGTTGGACTGCAAAGCCTCTGTCAAGAACAGTCTGGAATGCATAACCATCCAACATGGCTCTTGTTAGAACTACTGCATTCAGTTATCTACAAAATCTGATCCTTCTCATTTGTGTGCATTTACCATTTAATTACCTACTGTTCTGAAATATTGATGCATTCATCTTGAATCCTTCAAGTGTCAGTATTACACCCAACATGTAATACAAAGAAATAAAATTTGACTCTGTGTATGCTGAGCTGTGAGGCTATGGATGAGTGAACATTTGCTTGATACTGTATAACACAGAGAATCAGGGAATCATAGAATTTAAGTTGGAAGGAACTTCTGGAGGTCAGTTTATCCAATCTCTGAGGAGCTAGCTGAGGGCTAACTAACTTACAGCTAACTGACCAAAGTCAAACCAGGTTAGAATCTGGAATAATAGGGGAATGGCAGGATTCACCTCTTTTCATAAACATACTTTTGGCTCTCAAGGCAACTTTCTCAGCTCACAAAAAAAAAAAAGCAGCTACTTTCCTGGCAGAAGGCCATCAGGGTATGCCCAAGAAAACATTCCAGGCACCTGTCATCCCTGGTGTCTAGAGGATTATATAGGAGACAAGAGTCCAGATTGCAGAGAAATATGGTACGCTCAGGAAAGAGAAGACTAAATTCAGTTCACCACCCGAATAAAACCTGCATATACTAATGCTCAGAATGCGATAGAGGGGTGTTTATTATGCTGATATGCATGGCACTAATTTTGAACACATGCCCTTTTCCCTATAAGCATTGACTTACCTTGCTATATGCTCTTCTATTTCCCAGAGGCAGTAGCTACAACTACAGGTAGATACAAGTTCAAGTAGCTACAACTACAAGCAGATACAAGTAGACACAAGTAGTAGATACAAGTCCCTGTATGTTAGGGAGTGTTTAGAACTTAATTATAGTGATTATACAGTCGAGTGTCTATGGCTCAGAACCAGGGGGAAAGCCAACAAGACTGATATTGTGGTAGGAGTCTGT
>VYZX01005341.1:15104-40718 GCA_013401335.1 Brachypteracias leptosomus
GAGTCCAGGAAGACTGGACACTAAGAAGGAAGTCTTAAAGGTGCAGGAACAGTCTGTCCTCATGTGCTGTAAGACAGGCCAGTGGCAAAGAAGACCAGCCTGGCTGAACAAGGAGCTTTGGCTGCAACTCAGGAAAAAAAGGAGAGTCTATGGCCTTTGAAGAAGGGGCAAGCCATGCACAGTTACTACAGAGATGCTGTTAGGCTTTAGGGAGAAAATTTGAAAGTCCAAAGTCCAGCTAGAAATTAATCTGGCATCTGCTGTAAAAGACAACAAGAAATCTTTCTATAAATACATTATCAGCAAAAGAAGGGCCAGGCACAGCCTCCATCCTCTATTAAATGCAGGAGGAAACATGGTAACTAAGGATGAGGAAAAGGTTGAGGTGCTTAGTGCCTTCTTTGCCTCNAATCGCTTGCCTTTGTTCTTGTGGGGGACTTCAACTTCCCAGATATCTGCTGGAAATACAACACAGCAGAGAGGGAACAGTCACAGCGATTTCTGGAGTGTGTAGAAGATAACTTCTTTACACAGCTGGCAAGTGAACTTTACAGAGAAGACGTCCTGCTGGACCTGCTCTTTGTGAACAGAGAAGGANTGAGGTGCTTAGTGCCTTCTTTGCCTCAGTCTTTAGTAATAGGACCAGTTGTATTCTGGGAATCCAGCACCCTGAGCTAGATGACAAAGACTGGGAGCAGAATGATCCCCCTGCAATCCAGGAAGAGATGGTCAGCGACCTGCTGCACCATATACTTGTACACAAGTCTATGGGACTGGATGAAATTCACCCAAGAGTTCTGAGAGAGCTGTCAGAGGTGCTCACTAAGCCACCTTCCATCACTTTTTAGCAGTCCTGGCTGACTGAGGAGGTACCAGTACATTGGAAATTAGCCAGTGTGACACCCATCTACAAGAAGGGCTGGGAGGAGGATCTGGGAAATTACAGGACTGTCAGTTTGACTTAGCTGCCAGGGAAGCTGATGGAGGAGATCATCCTGAGTACCATCATGCAGTACATGAAGAACAACCAGATGGTCAGGCCCAGTCAACATGGATTTATAAAAGGTGGGTCCTATTTGACTAATATGATCTCCTTCTACAACAGTCACCCACTTAGTGGACGAGGGAAAGGCTGTGGATGTTGTCTATCTGGTAAAACTAAAGCCTTTGACACTGTTTCCCACAGCATTCTCCTGGAGTAACTGGCTGCACATGGCTTGGATGGGCATACACTTTGCCAGGTAAAAAACTGACTGGATGACTGGGCCAAAAGAATGTTGGTAAATGGAGTTAATTCCAGTTGGTAGACAGTCATGGGTGGTATTCCCTAGGGCTCAGTACTGGGGCCAGGCCTTTTAACATCTTTATCAATTATCTGGATGAAGGGATCGAGTGAACCCTTAGTAAGTTTACAGACAACACAAAGCTGGGTGGAAGTGTTCATAGAATCATTATGGTTGGAAAGGACCTCTAGGTTCATCAAATCCAACCTTCATCCCAACATCTCCCTAACCACTAGACCATAACCTCAAGTGCTACATCTACTCGTTTTTTAAACACCTCCAGGGATGGTGACTCTATCACTTCCCTGGGCAGCCTGTTCCAGCCTGTGTTGATCTGCTTGAGAGTAGGGAGGATCTGCAGAGGGTTCTAGACAGACTAGATTGGTGGGCCAAGACCAATTATATGAGTTTCAATAAGGCCAAATGCTGGGTCCTGTACTTTGGCCACAACAACCCCAGGCAATAGGCTTGGGGAGGAGTGGCTGGAAATCTGCTCCGCAGAGAGGAACCTGGGAGTGTTGATTGATAGCCAGATGAACGAGCCAGCAGTGTGCCCAGGTGGCCAAGAAGGCCAATGGCATCCTGGCCTGTATCAGAAATGGTGTTGCCACTAGGTCCAGGGAAGTGATCCTGCCCCTATACTAGGTGCTGGTGAGGCTGCACCTCAAGTACTGTGTTCAGTTTTGGGTACCTCACCACAAGAAGGACTTTGAGGTACCAGAACATGTCCAAAGAAGGGCAACAAAGCCAGTGAAGGGTCTAGAGCACAAGTCTTATGTGGAGCAGCTGAGAGAACTGAGGTTGTTTAGCCTAGAGAAAAGGAGGCTCGGGTAAGGCCTTATCGCTCTCTACAACTATCAGAAAGGAGGCTGTAGAGAGGTGGGGATCAGTCAGTTCAACAAAGTAACAAGTGATAGGACAAGAAGAAATGGCTTCAAGTTGTGCCAAGAGAAGTTTAGATTGGATATTAGGCAAAATCTATTTACCAAAAGGATTATCAGGCATTGGAACAGGTTACCCAGGGCAGTGGTGGAGTCCCCATCCCTGGAGGTGTTTAAGAGTCCTATAGACTCTTATGGATATGGTTTATTCAAGGACTTGTCAGTGTTAGGTTAATAATTGGACTCAATGGCCTTTCCAATCTAGACAATTCTGTTATTCTGTGATGATCCTGATCATAGGATTAAAGATAGGTAGCCTTTGTTTTCTTTAACCAGTACTGCAGGAAGCTGTGCTGGTAATGCTCATCATGTAACTGATCGTTTGCCACGTTTTCCCCCTCATCAGCAAAAAATGTATAACATACTTTAAAATGTTTTAATATAGGCAGATAACAGCTTAAATAACAACATAACTTACTGCATTTTTATAATATGTTTTCCTTATGTGAACAACCTCAGAACATCATGTACAGAACTACTCTCATGATAAGAGACTAACCTAGAAGAGGCTAGGAATGGTGCTTTCCCTTCACTAGCATACTTCAAGTATGAGAGTTTATCATTTCTGTCTCGGGTCAACAGGGACAAGAGTGTCTAAAGATTTCAGAATTACATTTGGTTTTAAGTGGTCCATACTATGATTTCAGGGGGTTGCTGGAACAAGTGCTAGGCCCTGAACCAATAGTCAGATGATACAAGTGGCAGCTATGCAGTGCCTACTAAACACATAAACTAAACACTTTTATTTAACTATGAACTTTTGGTGTTTTAGAACTTCTCCCCTATTTTGGTAATAGTATTCAACCATATGTCTTTGAATGAGGAAAACAGAATTGGAGCTTACTTGTTTTTCTTCTTCCATACCTTTACTCTAACCACTTGAAGACCCTGTTTCATCCACAAAGCCAGCACACCCAAATTAACATTTGTTACATATTTATATGTGACCTTAAACAAAAGCCTTACTTTCTTACATCGCTGATTGGTTAGTGTGTACTCATAGCAATTTTTTATTGGTTCCCACACATCTCATCTTTATTTAAATACACAGCATCATCTGTTTTCACTACATATATGTATGTTGCATGAGGATGGGGCTTTTGTGAGTAGGGGGCTTGCCCTGCTCAAGGGAGGGGTTTTTACCATGCTAATGATATTATAATGAGTATAGGTTACTTTTGAGCAACTTTTTCCAGCAATTTGTGAGTCAGAAGATGTTTCCCTTATCTAGTTCGTGTCATTCTTTCACCATCCTCCTTTTCGGTTAATTGTAATGTATGCTTCTCTTATCTAGTTCCTCATATTCCTTCACAACCCTCCTTTGGCCATTTGTAACATAAAGACCCTATGAGTTTGTAACTTCTGTAAAACACTGCTCTTCAACTTGTGTCCAAAGAACTCTCCTCTGGATGTCACTTAACTATTCTATTCTGTTCTTGTACCAGAATAACCTAGATGGTCCACAAGTAGGACTAGTTTCTCCTCTGGGTCAAATAAAAAAAGCAGGCATGGGTTATGCCAGCAGTTGTTCAGGATCTAACTCAAGATAACATAGTAACTTAAACTGTTGACTATTTCACCCTTCAGGTCTCATACAACAAGTTTCTTTGCAGAGATATACGCTGCAATATGCACTCACCCTCAGATTCATTGCTTTTAAGGCCAAAATAGAGCAAACCACCAGAAAGCAGATCAGGAAGTCTGAAAGCACACTTGGGCTGCCGGAGGGTCTGTAGCTCCCAGGTGTGTGGCACGGCTGAAAAGACCACGCCGTGCAGCCACAGGTTTCTTTGGCCTTCGGCTTCTGGGAGGGAACAATGTAGAGTATCCGCTTCCCACGGAGCCTCCCAAGTACGTACAAGGGCCCATGCCAGCTACTGACGGGCTGTGCCCCTTTGGGCAGGGACAGAGGCGGGTGTTTGGGAACTGTCCGTCTCTTGCTCTTGGCGGGGCGTGCTCGGCCCGGGAGTGGCTGAACCGCCAGTGCCCAGTAGCTTGTGTCAGAGGGGTGGGGATATCCTCTCCGACAGGAGCATGCGGGCGAGCTTGGGCTTAGCTCCGGAGCGAGGGCAAGAGCAGGGCAAAGAAGGGTTGTTGCGGAGCAGTGGCCCTAAGCCTCGCCCCTCGGTGTATCCAGCAAGCCTCGTTCCGGGGCAGGTCCCGCTGGTCCCCTCCCACCGCCCTCCGGCCGTGCGGCGGGACCGCGGAGGAGCCGCTTTGTCTATGCCGCGTCGGGGTTTGCGGAGCCGTTCTCCTCCAGCCTCTGGCCACCCAGCCACCTGCTGTTGGAACCGCCGGTCTCCGACCTCGCCCCACCTGGCCAGCCCGGTAAGTCCTTGCTTGCTGCTTGGGGGGGTTTCTTACACAGAGCCCCGCTTGATGTCTTTCGCGCCTGGCTGAGTCTCCGGTATCTGCGAGAGAGGGGCAGAAACGGTTGAGATCAACAACAAGTTTTAAGAAGAAAGCGCTCTTCCGACTGGCTGAGTTTCAGACCCGCAAACCTCTGTTAGAAAAAGTGATGGCAGGGCTGAAAACGCCCTTTTGTTGGTGAAGCAGGTTTTGCTGTTTCCCTAGACAGTGATCTCTAGGGGCTTTTCAAAGATCGGCGGCTTGTTTAACCTGGGCTTCTTGTAATCGTGCCGGTGAAGGCTGTTCTGTTCACACCGAACTGTTAGGCTGTCTCTGTATCTCCTTTCACTGCCACAAACCGATAGCTATGGTTTCGTGGGAAATATCTAGAAAGCTGTTAATTGCACTACGGTACCAAGGCCTTTTGTATGGGAAATGTCTTGGAAAATAAGCTATAGTTATTCTTACCTTTCTACAAGTATTTTACTGGTGAAGAAGCAAACATGTTGCTGCTGGGGTTTTGGTGATTTCCCGGCCGCCCCAGTTATTTCAGGATATACCAGCGCGCTTCCCACCCCCCGCAGACCACACATCTTCAACCAGTACAACTAGATAATATCTTTTTAAGCAGCAGACCAAGCTGTTAATAATTTACTCTGCTTTCATTAGAACATCACAGCTCCTTCTGACACACAAGACTTCTGCGTTGCAAGAATTCCTTCTCTCCCTGAAGCTTTTGCATTCTGCAGTTTATTTTAGACTCTCCTTGTCTTGCTGAGACTTGATAGCAATGAACTTTGCTGGTCACGGTACTTAATTCTATTCCATAGTGATGCAGGTGTAAAATAATTTCTTTCCCTTCCCTCTTTTACACCCTTTCTCACTCAGATTTCTCAGCTTTTCTTTTTGAAGCCTCTTTCTGGGTGCGAGGAAATAAGGGATCCTATATATGTGATTGCCTTAATTCAAATAATCTGTTTTAAACACCTTTTGTTTTTAGTGACTTCATTACTTAGAAGGTGCCTATAAAATAAACTTTAAAAAAATTCATAAGTTTGAAATCTGCAACATATCCACTGCTGAAAACCCACAAGAATTGTTGGAGAACACAGTTCTAACCAACCTAAAAGGAGAGAAGTGTAGAGACAAACTCATTCCCTGTACCCCCTAGTTCTCTGTCACAGACTATTCTTCTTATTCATGGAGTCTCTCTAACAGTTACAACTTGAGGAAAGTAAAAGTTAAAGGGAAATTATTAATTTCACTTTGTTTACAGTCTACCCATTCCAGTTTAAAAAGGTTAACTCTATGAAATTTGGAGGGTTGGAAGCTTTTAGATACTAGTCATCACTAAGTGTCCTTTAAATTAGCACAAGAAAATGGAACTATGCAAAACTGACACTTTTATTTTTTTGTTTTCCTAGTAGTTTTAGCTTAAACCAATCTTGCTAGCCTGTTATAAAATAACTTGAGCCAATACCTGATAACTGAATGAAAATTAGCTTAAATAGGACTAAGATTTCGCCACCATTATAGGAAAGTAAGTTTGCATGTAGCTAATGATATTTTGCTTGTTATGCACATAACTGTAAGCCATATAAGGAAATAATTGTTTAGAGGTAGGAGCAAGAAGACCCAGATGTTGGCCTTCAAAGATAAGAAGAAGGATGTGGTAAACAGAACTGGAATAAATCAGGTTTACTGTTAATGAAGCAAGACTTGGGTAGGAACCTTGTGCCAAAACAACTGGTCAGGAGGAGAAAAAGATGATGAAGATGAAGGTAGAGGAAGTAATGACCACCAACTGTCTCTGATGACCACCAAGAGGCACAACTACACAGACGCAAGGGACATTATAATTTTTACATGATTTCCAGGAAAAGGATGGGACTATGTAAATAAATTATTGGAATAGGTGGATTTAGGGTTATATAAGAGTGAAATTACAGGTGGAAGCCATTAGGAGGAATGATCCCCCACTCATCCTGGTGCCAATAAAGGAATGCTACTTTCAGAAACTCAGAACTTAGTCTCTGGAAGTTTTCTTCTCCGACCAACTTTTACAGTATCACAAACACAAAACTTTCGTGATGGCATTGTTCTTTGAAGTTTTAAGTCATATTTAATTTATTACTAAAGAAATGTTACATTTGTAGAATGAAAGGTCCTTCTCTGTGGTCTAGGTGTGCTGTTTTGGTATGCCCATAAAGTTCAGTGAATACAAGACAAGTGGGTATGATCTGAATAATCTGTAACACTATCTTTTGTGCTTTGAAGTAATCAGAAGTGGTAAGTAGTAACAAAAGCATAAAAGACAGGACTGAGATGATTATTAAAAGTCAGGTTAATGGAATGAGACATCAGGCTAGGAACTGTAGCTGGTAATTATATATTACTCATTCTATTCCTTGATGTGGAGAGGGAGGATCTTAAAATTAACATAGAAGTTATCTTCCATGTGCTGGTTTGCAGTCAGCTTTTTTAAAACGTGGGAAGAAAGTGGCTTCTTACATTATAATCTGCCTTTGGTTCCGGAACAGTAATATTGAATCCTGGTTTTCACAACAGATTTAACTTTGTTGCTGAATTGTGAATGGAGTCACAATTGCTGATGATTGTGAGAATCTTTTTCTGAGAAGAGAATGAAAAATGCTTACCAAAGAAATCTGTTGACTCTAACCGCCTTCTTGTTTTCAGTGAGCCTCAGACTTTCTCTTTGAGGTGTTGAGGAACTGAACCATCACATTGCTAGATCATTCTAGAGTGGGAGCAAAGCTGCAGTAGCAAGCAGTGGTTTGTGCTGTGCCACTTTTCTGCTGTCAGGCTGTTGACCAAGTGGTGTCATTGTCATGGCTGTCATCTATTTCTGCAGTAAAAGAGGTCACCACTGTTTATTGGTTGACTTTGCAGCCATGATTTATCTTTTCCCTGAAATTAACAGATGGGCAGGAGACTGGCTTGGTAAGCCTTCTTTTAGGTGGGAAGTTGGTAAAAGAGCTAAAGGCATGTGTGTCAGTTTCATAGCTAGGTGAACAGCTGAAAACATAGAACTATGTTTTTCTTTTCTCTGTAGGATATGACTTCAGGGAGTGACACCAAAGATGTGCTTACAGCTTTGATGCCATAAAGTCTAACACGTGCCTACATCTCCTGTTCAGAAAGGGCATCTTAAGCTTTAAGCCTGAACTGCACCACTGAACTCTGCAGTTACTAATTCTAGTTCTACAGCCTTAGTGGGCTGTTGTCAAATTCTGAAAATAACTGGATCCTGGAATGAAGATGTATCCTCTGTCTTCCCTCCACCTACCTCTGCCCGTGTGCATTTAATGTATCAGTCTCAGAAGTGCAGATCTTCATTAGTATCACAGGGAAGGTGATGAAGTGACTATTTACATGGCTACTGATTGCAGTGCAAAGTGTGAATCTCTGTTTTATTACCATATCTGTATTGACTGAAACAAACATATCATCTTGGTGCTCTGTAGTCTGCCAGAAAGCCACATTTGATATTGCTCAAATGCTTGAAAAGGTTCAGGTCCTTCTGATTAAGAAGCATAATTTAGTGGGATTCATGGAAGGAACACTAAATGGAAACAACACTTCTTAACAAGAAGCTATTCAAAGACTGGTGTTTTCACTCGATAATCTATTTCTTTTCTTGATAGAATTTCAAGCATAGCTGTCTGATGTACACTGATACTACTTAGTATTAATACCTTTGCTGAGTAGATTTATGGGGTTTACTGGTTGAGTTTGAATGCTTTATTTTTTGAAAATAATGCCAAGTCAGTAGAGTATGCTTATTATTCCTATCATAAAGCAAAGTAAATTCATTCAGATATGGCCCTCAAAACCCCACATGTGTTCAAAGTGGTTTTCCTGAGCGTACATTTGGGGCTTAGTAAGCATATGGTTTACTGAATACTTCAATTGCTGTGTCTGGTAGCATAACAACTCTGGATTTAGTACAGTACAGCCTTGGGGAGGAAAACGCAAAATAGATTAATGTTTACTTTTAAAAGTTTCATTGTCAGCTTAGTAAGATATATGTCAATCTCCCTTTTGCTCTTTTCTGAAATGTATTAAAATACTCAGGCAGTTTACATGATATTGAATCTTTAGCACTGGATGGAAAATGCTGTTAAGTAGTGTGGACAGTGGCATTTTCTTTACCTTTCTGCTAATCTTGTATGGAAATTCAGACAGTGAATAGTGGAGTAGCTTTAATGCCAGTCAGCTATTTTTGTTGTGTTTTCAGGATAATAAATCTTTGGTGCTGGTACCTTGTCTTCACTTAAAAAAAACTTTCAGGGGATGTTTTTGCTAATGAAGTACCCTCTGCTTCGGCCAGATATCTCTGCAGTAGTTAAAGCCCTGCAGGTTTTAAATATTACATTATTTTAAAAAGAAAGTGTAAAGCTAATCTCTTCCTAAAGTCTGTTATAAATTATTGCCATTATTCTGTATTCTGTTTTTTAAGTCTCCTACTAGAAATAGATTATTTTGTGCTTTTGACAACAGTTTTTGAGTTGTCACAACAGTTACAAGTACATTTTTCAATACTGGAGAATGGGGGAGGGAGAGAAGAATTTTCCATTAATTTATTTATGTGTTAAAAGTGAAAGTACCTACACCAGATCTGAAATTCCACTACTTATCAAGTGACCTGTGAACTGTTCTGCATCAAGCAATTAATACCATAGGAGACACATTCAGAACAAAAACTTTTAGAGCTATTACCAGGACATTAGTCTTTTGGCAGAGCTTTTCAGTAAGGCTGACCACTTAAACTGATAAAAAAAGTCCTGAAAAACAATTTAGAAAATATTTCAGCAATTCAAAGAATCAGTTACTTCAGAGTAAATCTAATGCAGCTAACACTTTTGGTTAAGTATCAGCTCAATTAAAAGTGTGTTGTGTTTAAAATACACTGGTATTGCTTATTAATGCTTTCTGCCTACAGTGGTAGTGTTCAGTTAGAAGAGAGTTTCTGTTGGGGCCAGTTGGAGGAGCTTCTTGTTGGGGGCAGCTTGCTGAGCTCTCTCTGTGATGGGTCCCCCTTTGGCTGATTCGAGATGGTGAAGAGCAAACAGATGAAGAATAAAAGAGGAAGTTTTTGTTTCTTATTTGAGATGGAGAAGAGCAAAGAGATGATGAAGTTACACGGAGGGGATGTTACTGAGTTTGGTGTTGGCCTGAGGAAGAAGAGAGCTAGCAGCAGCAAAACACATAGTTTCCTTAGTATAAGTAACTAAAGAAGTATAAGTAACTAAAGGAGTTAGAAACAATACGCATTTCCTGACATGGATTAATAAAAGCATTGCCAGAAGATCTGCACAGTCTTGTTTCCTGGAAACATTTGTGTAGGCATTTTAAAAAACAGGACTTTTATTTGCCTCTAGGTCATGACTTACATGGCTATGCTGCATTTCCACATCGCATTAAGTTTTTTATGTGTCAGATTAATTATGTTCCTCATTTTTTTTAATATGTTAAAAAGACAGTGATTGCAGCTAACTCTTTGTGGGGAGGTGAATTTGCAAACATTAGTCTGAAGAAGAATCATCACTAGTTGTCAGTGTGACACTGAATTTTGATTAATCCAAGCCTGTTCCTGTAAAACAAAGTTCTGCTCCTGAAAACAGTGGCTGCCAGTGTTTTGCTACCTATTCTAGCATAACTTGCAGTTGCAGGATTGGATTCTTTAATTTAGTAGCAGCTATATTAATATATACATCTTAAACAATTATATATAAATCAAGTTGTGGTGTGGGAGAGAAAAGGTGATCCTGAGAGATAACTACATATGCCTTTTCCACTCTGGGATTAAAAAAAACCAAGTTGGATTCCACTCAATACCTTGAACAAAAATTCTTTTTTATAATCAAAAAAATAGGATGTATCTGCTGAAAAGCATTGTGGTCTCACTTGTTGGACGCACTGTAAATTTGTTTTCTATCAGTGTCAGTGAGTAATTTTCTGGAAAAACTTGTCTATGATGGGTTTTGAACCCCATGGTGTCAAAAGGTAATTTGTTTTATGGATAAAAAAGTAAGTGTGCCTGAAGGAATGAATGTAAGGGGTTTTTTTATAGGTAATTGACTACAGAATTTAGGTAATAGCACTGCAGGAATATGAATTGTTTAACCTAAAAAGAGGCAATATAGAACAATTGTCCCCATTGATCACCTTCAGAATTTACCTAGGAATGTAGAAGACTGCCTTGCAACTTCTGGTCGTTTATATGATAGGATTGTGTTCTCAGTTCTTGAACAAGCAAAACAAGAACAAACAAAAAAGATAACTCCCAACTATTATTCCTGCTCTGATTTGCTCCCTGACTTAATTGTAATCCTTTCAAATCTACCGTGGTGTCTGCAGAGGTGTGTCTTCTCCTTACCTTTATTTAACATCCTTTATCAACTCTTGAACTGGAACTGTTTTCTTACATCTTTTTTCTACTCCACAATTTTTATTGCTGTCAACAGAGTTGCTCTGTGCAATTTTGATGAAAAAGGGGATTTTCTTTTGTACTCAGATCTTTTTTCTGTTTGTTTCGTATTTCCCACAATACAGAAATGTCTCCCATGAAAGACTCAAGTCAGACTCTGCAGTGAAGCACTTTATTCAGTGTTCTTGCAAGAGTGGGTGTCCTAGCTAGTAGGCACACCTGCTGAAGGCAGAATTCAGCTTTTTATTCCCTATTCTGTCTGCAAAGTCCCTCCCTTGTTTCCTTATAGATTAGGTACTCCAGGGTTTACAGTCTATCCGAATGGCCTCATCAACACATGTAAAGTTTAGTGTCATATCACTATTGTTTGCTCCTAATCCACTTTGTTTGTTCCCCTCTGGTAAATTTCAACCCTACATCTACATCCTTATCATTGATTACAAAGACAATTATCACTTATTTTTCATATCGGTTCTATACTGCAAAAACAACATTAACATTTTGCACAGTATTAACCAAGATTTTCTCCATTATTTGTCACTACTCAGTGTGGACAGTTATTTGGCATACAATTTAAAAGAACATTATTTCAAAGCTGAATTGTAAAGTTAACTTCACAATATATAATATAGTAAAGTGTCATAAGGAGCAAAATATATTCCTCAGTTAAACTGTTCTTAGTTGTTGTCTTAATTATTTTATCAATTTAGCTATTTTCTTATGAAAATAAATCTTTCGGATCTCTGAAACACTTGGTGGTTGAGTCCAAAGCTACTTGGTCCCTTATAGTAGTCATCATCGTAAAGAGGGCAAAATCACAGGCCTAGTGACTCTGAAGACTTAGTCCCTGATTTTCTATTATATTGCTCTTGGATCATGTAAAGATTTTTGTGTGATTCTCAAGAGAGGGCATGTTTAATGCAAATTAGATGTCAAAGGTTTTGTAGCCTAAACATTAAGCTACTTAATCAGCAGTAGTACAAGGACTTGCATAAATCTGATAACCACAATCCTAGAAGACAAAGAAGAACCAGCCAGATCCAGATAAAACAGCAACAAACTGTAACACACAAGGCGAGGGGCCAGTTTGTGACCGTATTAGGAAAAAGACAAGTGAAGTTCACTGCGTGGGACCGCTAGAGACCACCCAAGACCCCTCCAGAAGCCCCTAAAAGACTTAAGACTCGTGTGTTAAGGCTGTACAAATATTATAATTAGCTCTAGGAAATATGATGAATGTGTATGGTCTTTCTAGGAAATGTAATGTATATTGTGTGTGTTGAAGCAATATAAGCTGCAACAAATGCAACCTACAGTGTGCATGACAGGAGGAATGATCCCCCATGCACGCAGTGCCTGCTTTCTAACTCCAAACTAAATGGTAGAGAGTTCTTCATTTACCAGAGTTTGGTAACAGTCTCGAGCAAATTCCTATATATTTGCACATGCTTTGTGCAGATGTGTAACAGAATGTTTGAAACAGGGTTTGTAGGCTGAATATAGAATTTCTTGAAAACAGAAACAAGGAACTTTCAAAACTAAGGACTTTGCTCTAGAGCTTGATTTATAAATCCTTTTGGCAAACTAGATTTCCTTAAAAAAGTTAAAATACATTTAGATTTTCATGATAATAAGCGTTAATTTTATTTGGGGCCACTGTTGTTCCTCCATAATAGTCTTTTCTGATTATTTTACAGTTTGACAGGAACACCCAATTTTCAAGTATTTCCAACTGATTTTGAATAAATATGATCCCACAGAAAAAGCCCCTCCAATGAATATTTCTGTTCTTATAACAACAGTGTAACTTAACTGTCTTTAAAAATTATGTTAAGAGGGAGCAAGATGATTTCAGATTCTCAGTTTTTCCATGGTGTTCTGTCATGTGCATTTTGAAAATAACGGTTGCAGATAAGATTTATATGTGCAGTTAATGGAGATGATGATGACTGATTGATTGAAGTTTGACTGGTACTGTTTACCAGAAGATAAGACAATCTCAGAAAGAAGAATGGGTGATGGACTGATGGCTGGATAAGTTAAGAAAGAGGAATGGGCGCTTAAGGAAGGATAAAAGAATCCTCTCAGCTCCTTGTGACATGCATCGTTTAGAAGAGTCAGCAAAGTCCCCAAACTGGTGCCCTGAGGTTGAACTACCTGATTATAATATCATTCTAATGTGAAAAGCACACCTCCTAGCTAGAGAAAGCCCCCTATTCAAATAAGCCCCTTACCCTCTGAGCATGTGTAGTACATTTAAAATGTACTGTACTTTTAAATCAAGACGAATGGGGAATCGTCCAATAGTTTTCAAGTAGGAGTGTACTAGTGAAATAAGTAGGAGGGTTCATATGTTTTCAGTGGTATAAATATGTTACCTAGCTATAACCAGGTGTGCTAGCTTTGTAAATTATTGCCTAGCACCCTTTTCTGCGCAGAACTGGAATAAAACAAGTATCTTGACTCTTCGTCTGTTTCAGCTCTTTGCACACCCGGTAAAAAAACCCCATATTTGGGACAAAATTGATATGCTTTAAAAGGTAGCTTATAGGCTGTCAAAGAGCTGCAATTCGTGAGTCATTCAGGAGTATTAAATTGTGAGTCCTGAGCTAAGAAGTTTTTTTGTGGGGTTTTTTTTATAAAGCATGGGAGTATGAGGAACCATTCAATTTTTTAAGAGTGAATGCCTTGCAGTTTTTTGTAATCTCTTACAAATCTCATCTCTTACATATCTGAGACAAAAAGCCAAAAGGGAAAGGAATTACACTACAGACTCACAGCTGGGGGGACCGGAATTTAAAAATGTTGGAATTCCCGGATGATACTCCACAAAAAATAGATTTTGGTGCAAACCAGTTTTTATTTGTTGCTGCCACAAAAAAATTACTTAAAAGTAGATAGAAATTGAAATTAAAATTGTGAAATGATCGCTTTAATAGTATTTGAAGGTCTGAAATGAATCATGCATTATCATTAGAATGATGAGGAAGTATATTATTGAAACTGCAATTACCTTGTGTTACATGCTGTGCTGGTGCATAAGCAATAGCCGGGTCCCACCATGGAGGAATATGTGTTCAAAGAGTTTTAATGAAAATAAATGCTGCAATTCAGCAAATACTGAATAGTTGCTTAGGATCACTTGATGCTAATTTTGAGCACACTGTCTGGAAACTACAGCCCCATGCAGGGCTTTACAGTGACAGTTTCTTAGAACATCACAAGCTGAGTGAGTTGCTTTTAAGATTTTTTAAAATTGAGAGAATATCTGCAGTGTTTTCCTGTGAGGTCACAGGAAAGCTCAGCAGCTATGACCAAGGTCTGGTAAACAGTGGGGAAAATAAGTAAGTTTAACATGTCTGTCTGTCATGCCTGTTGAGAAACATTCTAGGTATAGCAATTCAAAGTTCAGTGATTATACTCTGTAAGCTCTGTGTTTAAAATCAGTTCAGCACAAGTGGGGGGACAAGTTAATGTTCAGTAGATAGTTCAAGAGAGAACATTGTGATCTTTTTCTGAGTTCAACAGTGTCTGGTTAAGACTGAATTTACCACCTCATTTGTCTTTGAGCTTTAATCAGCAAGTGACTAAGCTTACTTCCTACTACCTTGTGACCTACAGAATTTTTGGGGAGGTGAGTGAATCTTTAAATTGTGTTGTGTGTTTGATAGTGAGTTTTTTCTGCTTCTCTTGTTCTAGTAGGTAGAAGCAACTAGATGTCATTGTAGTAGTGAGACTAGGTGGATCAGAAGTAGTCAGGCAATCAAAATCCATTTTTCTCTCTCAAATACTATTTCTATAGCGTTCAAAGTGTGTGCTGAAATAGCTGTAAAAGAAGAGATAAGGTTTAATTCTAGAAAACAGATAAAACTCTTTTGCCTCAAGGGACCTTTCCTTTGGAAAATACTATCTAAAGATCAAGTCTAGTTTTAAGGTTCTAGATAACTTTATTGCTAGCAATTTCATAGCATCACAATTAACTCTGAGATAAATGAAGACTCTAAATGCAGCTGACAAGGTGAAGTGCTGGGCCCTGAGCAATGGGCCCTGAATTAAAGTTGACATATGGATGAATATCACAGCTGGACAGTGTGTTTTTGTGACAGAAACCAGCAGAGGATTTTTCTCTTCTGGGAAATTAGCTGATTAGCCGTGAGAACAGACACACAGCTATCCTGAGAAATGTGTGATTAAAACCAAAACAGATAGAGATACCTTCTTTTATAGTTCCTTCCCAGGCTTGGCTGACCTTGGCCAGAACCCAATAAGGAGGAAAAATAGCAGGTGTCCTGCTTGTGAAGTTATTTTTAAGGTTGCTTATGCAACCAGAGTTGTTTATTGAATAGGATAAAAGCTGGTCCTGCTTGCAGCAATCTTTGGAAGCCAACCTACAGGTGGACGCACCACATAGGACTTCCTTGTTACCGGAAAGGCCCCAACTGCTCACTGCAACCAGGACTCCCCAGCAACGGTGGGACAGGACAAGGGTCACGTATTTGACAATGTATCTTCCTAGCATTTACTATAGTGGCTTTCATATGACTATGATCAACTTTCTGACTTGGTTTATTCCTTCTTCTGTTATTATCATCTACTATGTTTAGATTTATTACCTTGCTTATTCCCCCTGCTGTTAACCGTATTATATCATTTTTGTATCCTCTGGAATTAGACAATAAAATAAGCTTATGCCTGCTGTTGGTAGCTGTATCCTTTATGCTGAGCCAGGTAATTGGCAAAACACAAGGAGATGGTCCCGAAAGGTCTGTAGTACTTGAATCACTGAATCACATACCTTTGAGAAAGGCTAGGCCTATGTAGCAGCAATAGCAAGCGTTTTCCTGACTAGTACTTCATACACTTCTATAAGGGTTTTCACTGCAATGTGAGGCTGGCATAATTGTCTGTGGAATGCTTTGGTATTGTATGCCAGTGAAAATAAGAACAATGACAAATAGTTGAGGGCCTCATGCCTGTCTCTTCCTCCTCCTGCTTCCAGATGAATGAGCTGGTAGAGAAAAGAAGCTAAAGCTATACTCTATTCTTACCTCTTCCTGTCAGCTCTGTGTGAGGCAGGCGCTACTCAGGATCATTGCTCACTCCTCTTTTCTTCAAGGGAGAGAGAGCCTGAAGCTTACCAATTGCTTAGGAGATGATTGCTCCCTGGACAGATGCTTTTCATGCTCTGTGCTTCCACGTGAGTAACAATGTCCAGCCCTTTATATTTTCACATCAAAAATGCCAAATATAGAAACAGATTCTGATATTCTCTTTGTGCTGTAAAATAAATTTAGGTTCTGTGTGACACAAACCTGGGTCACTCTGCTCCCTGTGTCTACTTTCCTGTCTTTAAAACAGGACTTGTAAGGAGGCAGAATGTTTTGTTTGCCCCCCTGGGTTCAGGTTGCAGAGGCAGAACCTGGCCCACCTGTGTGTTTGTGGCCCTGCCCTCTCCCAGCTGGTTGGGGTTGGGGTGGTGGGTGAGGTCGGGGTTCTATCAAGCAGGAGCTGCTGAGTTTGGGTGTGGTTTCTGTTGGAGCTGGTTGCCTCTTGCTAAGCTCTCTTGGTGGTGTCCTTGCACGTGAAGGGCCCCCGAGGAGCCATCTCTGTCCGTGTGTCCAGCAGGCAGTGCTGGCCCCGCAGTGGGCAATGGAGGAGCTGCGCCCACAGGAGCCTATGGCAGGAGGGCTTGAAAGAAGCCTTGCGAGGGGCTCTTGCTGAGTTCAGCGCTGGCCTGTGCGATCAGGAACTGATGGCAGCGTGAAAGGGTGATGGTGGAAGGCGGCCCCAGGCTGTGGAGCTCGGGTGGGAAACGAGCAATGAAGGGAGATGAATTTTTGCGGGCGCTTTCTGGCTGGTGCAGGGGTTTTTCGGTTCTTCCCCCCCCCCTCCTTGCTGGTTTCGGGGCTGCTCCCTGGCCGTTCCCGGTGGGATCTGGGGGGTTTTGCCGCGGCAGGGAGGCAGAGCCGGGCTGCGGAGCTGAGCGTGGTGGGAGCCGAGGCCGGGCGGGGTTGTCTGGAGGCTTGGAGGACTCTGCAGGGAGCCGTGTCCCCGCTGGAGGGGCCGCTGGTCGTGGTGAGGCCGAAGGGCTGGCGGCCCTTGTTGTGGGGTGTGTGCGTGTCCCCCCGGCCGCCCGAGTGTGTCCTTGTGCCAGGGGCTCTGTGCTGCTCTCTGCGTGGGGCCGTGCCCGTGAGTCCTGCAGGGCCCTGTCTCTGCTGGCTCCCCTCTGGCCGAAGGGCTGCTTCCCCTGGGCAGGGGACGGGAGTCTCCGTTCTCCACCCCGCTGCCATGTGTCCACATTGCTGGGCAACAGAGAATTTTGGCCCTGGACTATGGGTCGGTGTTAATTTTTAGCACACAACATTGTAATTAGAAAGTCCCTTGGAGGTTGAGGTTGCAAAAGACCAGTGTCACTCTGGGGGAAATTGTTTACATCGCCTGATAGAAACTGAGCTTAGCTTAGACACCATTTGGTGTTGTGTGAGAGGTTTGTGAATGTGGAGTGAATGAGACGTGCTATGAACATGGAGTGAGTGTGGAGTCTCAAGCTGCAGTTCCACCATCCTGCGAGGGACGTGGTCAGCAGCAGACAAAGTGAGTGGTGTAAAAGGCCTGGGAAACACAGACCCGCCTGAGACGTACCTTAGTACGAAGTGAGTGTGGAGCTCTGATCTGCGATTCCATGTCTCGGTGCCGAGAGTGGCCAGAGCCAAGCAAAGCGTGTGATGATAATTATAATAACGGGAAATAAGCTGGGGAAAGAACAAATAAATCACAGCCCCCTAGGATGCATTCTAGCACACTGGAAACGAGACTGTCCACAGAAAGGGAGAAATGGAAGGGCAATGGTTGCAGAGCTGAAGGAAGATCGGGTTTGAGTTTGATTTTTTGTCTTTTTCTTTTCTCGAAAGATGGAAAAAAATTCAATATAAGCATATGTGAATGATCTGTAATGGTAAGGGAGTTACTAGATGAGTTTGTGGTAAATAATCATAGAATCATCAGGGTTGGAAGGGACCTTAAAGATCATCTAGTTCCAACCCCCCTGCCATGGGCAGGGACACCTCCCACTAGATCAGGTTGCTCACAGCCCCATCCAGCCTGGCCTTAAAAATTTCCAGGGATGGGGCTTCCACCACCTCTCTGGGTAACCTGTGCCAGTGTCTCACCACCCTCATGGGGAAGAACTTCTTCCTAACCTCTCATCTGAATCTGCCCACCTCTAGTTTTGACCCGTTCCCCCTAGTCCTACCACTACCCAACATCCTAAAAAGTCCCTCCCCAGCTTTCTTGTAGGCCCCCTTAAGATACTGGAAGGCCACAATAAGGTCCCCTTGGAGCCTTCTCTTCTCCAGACTGAACAATCCCAACTGTCTCAGTCTGTCCTCATAGGAGAGGTGCTCCAGTCCTCTGATCATCCTCGTGGCCCTCCTGTGGACACGTTCCAGCACGTCCAGATCTTTCTTGTAATGAGGGCTCCAGAATTGGACACAGTGCTCCAGGTGGGGTCTCATGAGAGTGGAATAGAGGGGGAGAATCACCTTCCTCGACGTGCTGGCCACGCTTCTCTTGATGCAGCCCAGGATACCATTGGCTTTCTGGGCTGCAAGTGTGCACTGATGGCTCATGTTGAGCTTCTCATCCATGAGTACCCCCAAGTCCTTTTCTTCAGGGCTGCTCGCAAGCCAGTCACTGCCCAGCCTATATCGGTGCTGGGGATTGCCTCAACCCAGATGCAGGACCTATATTGTTAGATTGGAGATTGTTAGGTGTTAGATTGTTAGATGATCTAAGCAACTTTAAGTTAAAGATTGATTGTCTTTAAGAAGCCTTGAGATCTGCAGTTAGCTGTCTAATTTTCCTGCCTTGTTCTGGCTTCTCCCTGCTGTTTTTGTGATGGAGGAAATATGTAAGTAGTAGCAGTTTGTTAAATAAGAAAATAAAATGCCTGATGTTGTGAGCTAAAGTATCTTTCTCGATGTGTCAGTAGTTAACCAACTGTGACTGTTGCATTACCATCTTCCTGATGCTTTAAGCCCTGACAGCAAGGCCTCCTTTACTGACTGGGAGCTCCAATGCCCTTAAGAACCCAGACCTTAAGTCATTAATGCTATTGATATATCTTTGTTTTCTCAGAGTAACTCTGTGAAGTGGCTTGTCCAGCATGAGTCATATTAAGTAGTAAAGAATTCAGCTGTAGAGTAAGGCTGTTATGCCTTAACCCAGCAAATGTGCAATATGAGTCATTATTTCTGTTTCCCCAAACAAGAGACTGTCCATAGTGATCTTAATACTGTACCCTTGTAAAACTGAAGAGTATAACTTTAGGAAGTGGCAGTGAGCTGATTTAATAGCTCACTGTTGCTGAAAGGTGGATCCTGCTTTTGCACACTCTTGTCACTTACTGTCCCTGGCTCAATGTAACTGGCAAAAGCAGTGGAAAAGGAAGTAAGAAAACAAACACTTCCCAAACTTTGGAATTTTCTAGTGAGCTGTATCCTTTGAGAATTACACTTGAACAAGCTAGGATGCTGAGCCTTGTGGTAGGGAAAAGAGCAGTATGAACAGGGTACAATCTCTCTCCCTTTGAATGACACTGAGCCATTAGAGGTGGCTGTGAAATCTTAGACTGGTTCCATTCTACACACTGATCCCAGTATGGACCACTGAGGGACACCACTTGTCACACATCTCTGTCTGGACATTGATCCATTGACCACTCCCCTCCAGACGTGACCATCCAGCCAATTCATTATCTGTCAAATAATCCACTCATCAAATCCATATCTCCCCAATTTAGAGAGAAGGATGGCCTGGATGAACAGGGAGCTTTGGCTGGAACTCAGGAAAAAAANCAGGGAACTACAGGCCTCTCAGCCTGACCTTGGTACCTGGCAAGATTATGGAATGGTTCATCCTGGGTGCACTCACATGGCACATGCAGGACAACCAGGGGATCAGGCCCAGCCAGCATGGGTTCATGAAAGGCAGGTTCTGCCTGACCAACCTGATCTCTTTCTATGACCAGGTGACCTGCCTAGTGGATGAGGGAAACATGAGCCAGCAGTGTGCCCAGGTGGCCAAGAAGGCCAACAACATCCTGGCTTGTATCAAAAATAGTGTAACCAGCAAGAGTAGGGAAGTGATTGTGACCACATCAATTTTCCATCTTAGTGTGTAGAAGGCCTTTTATTAATCCCCAAATCTTCAGAACAGTTCAGTTAGCAGTGTTGTTTCTTGTTGGGTTATATAATGACATCACTGTGGAAATTAAGAGGGGAAGGACTAAGGAATTTCCTAGTTCTTCCACAGTGCTCTAATAAGGCAGTGCTGTGTAATATGGTTTAACTTGCAAATTGCACTTACTTGATTTTTTTTAAAAGGCTTTAGAATAAACTGAATTTGTTAGTCACTGTGCTGCTTTGCCTGTGGAAAAGCAGTATGGGAAGTCTCTGTAGCTGTTTAACGTGTAACTTCCATGTCAGTCTAAGAAAATTTAGTCTTTAAGTAGCCTGCTTTTGTCAGGTTTTACTATATTAACAATAACAGGAAGCAAACTGTAGAACTTCAGGACAAGTAATTTCCACATTGTTTGAAGTTTTTACTTCAGGAATTCTCAGGTCTATAACCTACTTTTCTCTAGACAGCTTCTCAAACTCCTCCACAAGCCTTCTTTCAACAAGAGCAATGCCAGCTGAAAGGCTGCCTCTTCCAGAGAGGTGGCTATTAGAAGGCTGAGCTGTATCTCAGAGGTGCAGGCATGAGAAGTGTGAGAGATAGAAAAGCATGAGTGATCTTTGGTAGTTGGCAAGCTGCATTGCCTTGGGCTGACCTTATGAGCTTTCCTGAGTGGTGGAATGTATTGTTCTGGTCTCACCACTGTGCTTTGGAAATGCAGATCTTCCAGGCAGCTGAGGGGTTCAGTCTCTTGCAACTGATAGTGCAAACTACAGAGGGTCTGTAATCTGTCTGTAATCAGGTGGACATGCAGCTCTCAGAGCTGTATGTGGATTCAGAGTTTCACAGACTGGTTAGATTAGTCAAAATAGTTTTGAAATGGGCTCCTCTCAAGCTCCTGATTTTTATTGTTAGCTTCTACATGACCAGTAGTTGCTACTGTATGATGTTCGAGTCTCTCATGTGTGTTTCTTCCCATAATGAATGGTGTGATTTTTCTGTGCCACATTCTTCTCTTCCTCTCTTTTCTTCTTCCATTTCTTTTAGCAGGTAAGAATAGTGACAATACAAAGTGTGTGTCTCACAGCCATAGTTTATTCTGGTAAATAATACTTTGTGAGATGTCTCAGGAGTCAGCTGTACTCTCATGCTTTTACTTACCCAGGCTAGAACCTGATCACCCTTCAAAAGATTGCTATTTTTATTACCTGCACTTGAAAATAATAATTAAAAAAAATCCAATTAAAAAAACCCCAATTCAAAAACAAAGTCATGTCACAGGATATTTGCTCATGTCATTCTGAGAATTTTTCATTTGAATTTTACCTGTCATCTTGTAGTGCTTCCCTGACTTATGTACAGCTTTGAAGTGGATATGCCTAATGACTTTTTGTTATAATGAGAGATGAGAAGGTATAACACCTGGTGTTTCAAGTCAGAATAGAAACTAGGAACATAATTTCTTTTAAAGAGTGATCAAAACCACTAAGTGAGACAAAGTAGAAGAAAAAATCCAAATACATATTCCAAATTCCATTCTTGATTACAATGGGTGGATGGTGCTTAGCACGAGGAAGACCGTAAGATGTTCTTTCTTTATCCTCTGGCAGGTTATAGGTCTGGCAGCCTGCTCTTACATCTTCACTGCAGCTTCTGCCTGTTAGAAATAGCTTAAGTGGCAAAGAAACACACAGTGAGGGAAGGGAAAAATAAAATACAAGTTGACTCATGTCTATTAATGCTTGCCACCTTTTTAGAACCATCCCTCCTTGAGTGGCTTTTGTACTGCCAACCACTGCAATGATTATCTCCCTCCAGCTAGAATGAGGCAGTCACTTTAATAAGAGAGAATCTGAAAAACAAGGAAATTAAAACATGGTCTTGCAATTATCCGTTCATTCATTTGGTTGTGCTGCAGTATACCATTACATCAAATGCTTTTGTGGCTTCCTGATGTGACGCAGGGAGTCAGTACATCAGTAGCAAAAGGAAGACTGGGGAAAATAGGTGACCACTGCTGAATGAGATGGGAGCCCTGGTGACAGAGGATATGGAGAAGGCAGAGTTACTGAATGCCTTATTTGTTTCAGTCTTTACTGCTAAGACCAGCCCTCAGGAATCCCAGTCCCCGGAGGTAACAGAGGAATTCTGAAGGAAGGAAGACTCTCCACTGGTCAATAAGGATTGGGTTAGAGATCATTTAGGCAAGTTGAACACTCACAAATCCATGGGCCCTGATGGGATCCACCCACAAATGCTGAGAGCTGCCTAATGTTGTTGCTATATCACTCACCATCATTTTTGAAAGATCATGGAAAATGAGAGAGGTGCCTGAGGACTGGAGGAAAGCCAGTGTCACTCCAGTCTTCAAAAGTGGCAAGAAGGAGAACCCAGGAAATCAGACCAGTTGGCCTCGCCTCCATCTCTGGAAAGGCGATGGAGTAGCTAATTCTGGAGGTCATCTCCAAGCACATGGAGAAAAATGGAGTAACCAAGAGGAAATCATGAAGGGAGAGCAGTGGATATTGTCTACCTTGACTTCAGCAAAGCTTTTGACGCTGTCTTGTATAACATCTTCATAGGTAAGCTCAGAAAGTATGAGTTAGATGAGTGGATTGAAAACTAGTTGAACAATAGAGCTCAAAAGGTTGTGATGAGTGGCACAGAGTCCAGTTGGAGGCCTGTTGCTAGTGGTGTTCCCTAGGGTTAGTACCAGGTCCAGTCTTGTTCAACATCTTCAGCAATGACCCAGATAAAGGGACAGAGTGTACCCTCAGCAAGTTTGCTGATGATCCAAAACTGGGAGGAGTGGCTGACACACCAGAAGGCTGTGCTGCCATCCAGCGAGACCTGGACAGGCTGGAGAGCTGGGTGGAGAGGAACCTGATGAAGTTCAACAAGGGCAAATGTAAAGTCCTGCACCTGTGGAGGAATAACCCCATGCAGTGATGCAGGTTAGGGGTTGACCTGCAGAAAAGCAGAATTCAAGGTGCTGCCTCAACAATGCTGAATATAGGGCAGTGATCACTTCCTTAGTCCTGCTGGCCACACTATTTCTGATATGAGCCAGGATGCTGTTGGCCTTCTTGGCCTCCTGGGCGTACTGTTGGCTCATATTCAGTCGGCTGTTGACCAGTATCCCCAGATCCTATTCTGCCGGGAAGCTTTCCAGCCGCTTTTCCCTAAGTCTGTGGCTTTCCATGGGGTGGTTGTGACAAAAGTGCAGGACCTGGCACTCGCCCTTGTTGAACCTCAAACCATTGACCTTGGCCCATCGATCCAGCTTGTCCAGATCCCTCTGTAGAGCCTCCCTACCTTCAAGCAGATCAACACATGCACCTAACTTGGTGTTGTCTGTGAACTTGCTGAGAGTGACCTCAGTCCCTTCATCCAGATCATTGATACAGATATTAAAGAGAACAAGCCCTAGTACTGAGCCCTGGGGAACACTTGTGACTGGCTGCCAGCTGGATTTAACTCCATTCACCACCACTCTCCGGGTCTGGCCATCCAGACAGTTTTTTATCCATTGACCCATATACCCATCCAAATCATGTGCAGCCTGTTTCCCCAGGATAATGCTATCCTGCTAGCTATGGGAATATTGTAAAGTTTGTTTACGTTATGCAATTCATTAAGCCCTTTGTCCCTTTGCTGTTCTGAGAACAGCATTTTACCTGATAGTGGCTGTCAGGAGGTTGATAGGAAAAAAGAAGGCAATACAATTTACCAAAAGAAAAATACTACATAGATTATGGCCTGAAAATTTGGACTGTTTAACAAGTGTCAAGATGTAGTGCTGAGCAGGCCACTAGATGAATAACAGATGCTCTCTGTTAACCCCTATCCCTTCCCAAAGGGAAAGGGGATAAAGGAGAAAGACTTACTGATTAGAAGAGAACACTAAAACAGCTTTAGTGAAATAATAATAATTTTAAAATGGAATTTACACAAATATATGCAACACCAAATTGAACCCAACCCCCCTGATGTCAGCTGCATCACTGTCTCCACTGATGCTGTGGAGCAGGCACTGGGGAAGTCTGAAACTGGACTCAGTGGCAGATGGGAACTGAATTCAAGACCTGGATCCTGGAACTGGATTCAGGAACACCTGAATTGGGATTGAAGGCAGAATGGACAGTGTCCTCCTTGGACACTGGCCATTGAAGAAGAGAAGTTGACCCTTTTGATGTCACAGATTTATACTGAATATGATGTATCCCTCATTGTTCAGCTAAATGTCACCTGTCCTGGTCGCTCCTCCCCACAGGTGCAGCCTTTTACATTTGCACCCCCCAATGTGGTACACCAGATTTAGCAGTGACCTTTTTCTGCATAGCAGTCCTTGGCAGTAACTCTAAACATCAAGTGTTATCACTGCTAGAAGCAGACACTGTCTGTGAAATAAGCCATTAAGTTCAGAAAGTGCAGTTAGTTAGAAGAGACTGAGCTGAAAAATAAAATCTCTGAACAGAATTAGTTCTGCTCTAACTCGAACCAGGACAACAGGACAGGAGTGCTTCTGAAGAATTATTTTTAGCTGATACTTAAACCACACAGACAGCTCCTGAAATTGTGTGGTTCATTAGTTCTTCTAGGGTAATTGGAACAACTCCTAAGGGAGAGATTAAACTGTTAGGGCAAATATTGGAGAGAAAATGCCTGAGATGTCCAAAGATGGAAGTCCTTCCATACCTGAAGCTTTACTCTGCCAGTTATTTTGAAGAGACAACCCTTGCAAAACCAGAACATGCCTGGACACTAGTTCACCTTCACCCTGACATGCTTTCTGATTAGAAGTTTCTTTGGCTGAAGACCTAAAGAATGTTAAAAAATAAAATTGAAAGTGTACAGGAAAAAAAAGGCATTTACATTTTACAGATGGGAATGGAGGGGTCAGACTGACCATATTCTCCTGATAACTTCAGTCTCTATCCACTGACTTTCAAAAAAACCTGTGGTGGGTAATGGGACATGGATGGAGAAGAGGACAGTACAAAGGAGCAGGAAATACTTTCTGCTATTCTGCTGTCTTTATCCCAATGAATCTGCTGCTTTATTAATGCTAAATTCAGGCATTTGTTTGGAGTAGCAAGTCTCAGCCTTGCTCATCCTCACAGGAAATAACAAATTCTTTCATTTTCCCTTTCCCCAACTCTAGGCAGCACACTTGATTTGTTGCAGGGGTTGGTTTGTTTTTTTCCGGAGGGTTAGAGGCTCACTGGCCTGAATTAAGGGTCAGAGCTAGTGATGGATCTTAGAGAAACTTCTGATACCTACAGGTAGCATGCATAGTGTTTGTGTGAGCTGTAGTCTTCACCATACCTTTTGGGAATTGGATCTTCAATGGGATTTGCAATACATAACAGTTCTTCTGATGTTATTTCTGATGGGGTTGTAGCTGGGCTTG
>VYZX01005342.1:0-33923 GCA_013401335.1 Brachypteracias leptosomus
CCCTAAACGGAGACATCAGTTTAGAAAGATCAGTTACACCACATATGTACATAAATAAATATACACAAACGAATGCTACATTAAATAAAAAGTTGTGAAAAGGAGCTATTGGAAAGCCAGAACACTTTGAGCAGTTTAATCCTATGATTCAGTTCTAAAAGACAAGTAAAATTATTGATGTGCATTGTGCTAAATGCAGAAACACTTAAAAAATGCTTCTGTCTCACAACTGGAAAGAAGCAAGATTACACATTTCTCACACATTGGTGATGGAGTAGTTTGCAGCCCATTAGTAATGATGGAGGATGTTAAACAGCGTCTAGTAGAAATTAACATTTTAAAATCTGCAAGCTAGGTAACTAGCACCCAAAAGTCCCTTAAATAGTTGGCTGAGGAAATGTCTGGTATGCCAATGCTATTCTGTAATAGATCGTGGAATAGTTAAGAAAGTCTAGAGAAGTGGAAATGAACTAACTTTTATTTCAATACTAAAAAGAAGGACATAAAGGAAGGCCTGTTGCGATATCAGGCCCAGACAGAATATTAGGAAATAGGGCATGTAATTCAGTTAATAGAGTAAATAGATGGGAATGGAATGAATGTTTTTCAGTAAAGCTCTATATTCTTTAAATTGAGGATTTTAAACTAAACGTCTGCTATTTTTAAACAAAATCTCAAGATTGCTTGGTAAAGGTGACTGGACAAGTGAAACAGTGTGATTCAGAGGATAGAATCATAGAATCATCTAGGTTGGAAAAGACCTCTAGGATCATCAAGTCCAACCTTCATCCTTACATCTCCCTGACCACTAGACCACATTCTGAAATGCTACATCTTCTTGTTTTTTGAACACCTCCAGAGATGATGACTCCACCACATCCCTGGGCAGTCTGTTCCAGAGCCTGACCACTCTTTCAGTAAAGAACTTCTTCCCAATATCCAATCTAAACCTTCCTTGATGCAACTTGGGGCCATTACCTCTTGTCCTGTCATTAATTACTTGGGAGAAGAGACCAACACCAGCCTCACTACAACTTCCTTTTAGGTAGTTGTAAAGAGCAATGAGGTCTCCTCTCAGCTTCCTCTTCTCTAAGCTAAACAATCCCGGTTCCCTCAGGTGTTCCTCATACGACATATTCTCCAGTCCTCTCACCAGCTTGGTTGCCCTTCTCTGCACCTGCTCCAGCACCTCAATGTACTTCTTACACTGTGGTGCCCAAAACTGGACACAGGACTCAGGGTGCGGTCTCACGAATGCCGAGTACAGAGATGTTGAAGTCTGGCTCTCTGCTGGGCATTGCCATGACTGCACTGTGCATTAGAACAGTTTATGAACAAGTTTAGCAAGAGTTTTTAAAAGTAATTGACAAATCAGAACTATTTTTCCCTGGAGATTCATTCTGTCATTACGATGCCTCACGCCATTCAGTAATTTTGCAAATAATCTGGTAGTAAATATGAAACTACTTGTGCTAAAGATAGCAGTCAAAGAAATGGTTGCCGGAATAATGCAAAGGAATCAGGTTAATAAGCTGATCCTATTCAACCAAGACACATTGAAATACAGCTAAATAGAGGACATACATGGAAGAGGAAGGCATGACAACAGCACCTTCTGACTGAGGAACAGCAAAGAATTTTTTTAATGGAAAAAAAATTACTATTGTTGCTAAAAATTACTATTAGTTTATTTGTGCTAATAAAAAGTCGATACTTGTCCCTCTATCTTATCTTGCTTCTATCTTTAACTAAAACAGGACTGAAAAGCTACAATGTCTATTCAAGCAGAAACACTTAGGAGTTCCAGGTCATGCTGGAGATAAAGTTTCACATGAACATTTAGTGTGATACATGCATCTTTGTATACATTTATCTGGAGCAGGACAAGAAAGATGATGGAACCTCTGTGAATTGTGTTGGTGTAGACAGTTTGATGATACTATGCGCTGTCCTGTGTTGGAATTTGTCTCACTTAATCACACACAGAGCATAGATTTCTGCATATGTTAATCTCTAGATGGCTGTCATAGTTAATGGAAATGAGCTCTTTTCATTATAAAAGGCTTCCTAAAACAGTTTGAAGATGACTGTCTGTGGCACATTGTAGGTGCTTCTCATTAGGTTAAATGAATCCCATCTGTGGTATTAGAGACTTTAAAATATACTGAGAAACTGGAGAACATGCAAAGTTATTCCAAGTTGCCTGAGAATCATGTACAGGAAGAAGCCACAATTGGTTATGTTATCAGAAGACTGAAAAATGACTTCTTAGAATAAAGAAGAAACAGAATAACAAAGCTATAAATTAGTGGTAGTTAAACAGGGAGCAAGCTACAAGGAGGAAGTGGAGAAATCTCCTATCTGAAGAACAATCAGATATCTTCTCAGAATACATGGCTTAGCTGAAGACAAGAAAGGGTACAGTGGTGAATGAGTGAAAAGCAATGGCCTGCAACGTACTGATGAGACTGGATGATCTAATGATCTCCTGTGATCTTAACCTTGATGAGACAATGAGTTGCGCAGTTTAACTGCAGGAAAGATAAGGTCCTAATGTAGAAATGCTGTCAGTATAAGAATGGAGGCATGCTTATTGGCAGATAAAGTTAGTTAAGACAAGTTGCAAACCTCTGATTTAAAGTTTCTTACATGTTAATTAATGCCATTTAGTTTTTTTCCATAAAGTTCACAGCTTTTTTTGGGTCTGCTTGGTGCTAAAGCTATGGCACAAATGGGATTTTATTATGGAGTAGGGACCATACAGAAGAAAAAAGAAAATTATTATATGATTTTTTTAGAATGTAGGTGTAAGACAAGTAATACTAAAAAGCAGATAACTCCCACGTTGGCTTGTCTTAACTAAATAGTTATGATTTGTAAATCCTTGACTATATTCTGGAAATGTTTGGTTAAAGATAAGGAGTCTTTTGTGTTGCATTACTAAGGCATAACTTTGTCAAGTGTGCCTAGAGAACTACAGCTATCCGTCTTCAGGCTTGCCTTATGGTGCAGAACATATGTCCATACAGACCTCCATAGTGGGCTGAAGTCTGCTCCTGCTAGTTCTCCAACTTAAAATGGGGCAGTCCAATTGAGCTGTTTGCTTTACTGGATTAATCTCCTAAGCATCAGCCCTTTCTAAGAAACTGCAGCAAGCTGTATTCATACCCACAATGCTCAATAAGGTAGTAAGAATATGTACGGTGGTTAGAGAAAAAGAGCAGAAAAGACTTGCCAAAGTGTATTTGGGTTTGTCAAACATTGTGTATACACGCAGCACCCTTTAAAACGTGCAGCAGATTAGGAACCGCACAAAGAAAGTAGCACCAACATAGAGTGAGCCACTTCCCACTCTTGCTTCCTAGAAACATGAACAGAACTCTGGTAATAGGTGATGAACATCTCTGCAGGGAGTACGAAGACCAGAAGAAAACATATCTGAATGTGATACGTGCACTCATTTAACCTGAACTCACCGCTGCTCCTGATGCATGTCTAGTCCACAATTCACAGCACAACTCACAATTTTTTTACTTCTTCTAAATTAACAAATCCCACTCTAAAATATGCAGTTGAATGTTAATGAAAGAGCTAGTCAGAAAATAAAAGTCTCCAAAAGCAAACTGCATTGTCCTCTAGCTTCTACTACTTTTTTCCCAGTCCTCAGTCTTGTACTCTTGATTTTCTTACATGGAGTATCAACCATTGTTTTGCTAGCTCGAGTAAGCCACCTTGTTTGCTTCATTCTGCTCCATGCTAGTCCTTCTCTGCAGTTATGCCATGTAGAGTTTTTCTTGCATGTGAATGACCATGACTCTACCCGGCATTCCCAATGCTAAGGGGTTGTCAAATGGAGACCTGATCATGGATATGCTAAAGCTCACTAGTCTGGGTGGATGTTGTTTGCTGTGTAGATACGCTAAGAGGGAGAAGCTCTTTGTCAAAGAACTAACAACAGACAATACAGCTGAGATGGGCAAAAGGTGTGATATGAGATGGAAGGTCTTGCTTCACTAGGGTGAGGTAAGAAGCTGTCTCCATTTAAGGCTCAGGGCAACCCCCCATGGAGCAGAATTTGTTTTGCCCCTCTTCCCCCTCCCCTCTTCCCTCCCAGGGGAGGAAGAAAGGCCTCACACAAAGTTGGAAATCAAGATTACAACTTTTAACAGGGAGTAACAAAAGGGATATCAAAGGAAGGGAAATATACAGAGGTAACAAGGGAAGGTATATATACAAATATATACAACACCGGTCCTCGGATGTTGCTGGATTCCTCCCGAGCCACGTGGAGTTGTAGCAGCCACAGAGCCGTCTGGAGCCAGCAGCAATCCCAGCGAGGAAGGGGCGAGCAGAACTTCCTGTGTCCTTTTATAGAGTGTGGCAGGAAGGGGAGTGGAATAGTCGCTCCACCTGTCCCTCCTCTTCCCCAAACCTTAAACCACAACAGAAGCTTAGGGCTGATAATATAAAATGCTTAAAGGTCTCAAGTAGATTTGGAGTAAGAGTTTCAAAAATGCTATAGCTGACTAGGCACTCAAATCTTGCTAAATGCACTAGAAGCTGGGTTTCTTATCTGTCAATTTCAAATCACAGCCTCAGGTTAGCAGCAACACAAGAAGTCCCTGAGGTAGCAGAACAAGTCGGTGGACCCCAGACAGTTTCTACAATTTTCACCAGTTGCCTTGTCCCACTAGTTTGGAGACGACAGAGCATTAACAGTTACATCTTATGATCCAGAGATAAGTGTAATGCCAAGTGAATTAACTCCCTAAAACATGAGCTCCTCCCCATCAAGGAAACCTCCTGAAAGCCATCATGCTGTGATGGTGTAAATAGGTGGCAAAAACCCAGGTTCCAGGCAAGGTAGTTTATTTCCTAGTCATAAACATGACCAATTTCTCTAGAGAGAGCCAGGATCAAACATACTGTTCCTGAATTTTCAGGAAAAATTGCTTTCTGCTCCGGCATTTCCAAGCTCATATTCAGATGGTGTGGTGGGTTTACCCTGGCTGGGTGCCCGGTGCCCACCCTTAGTCCCTCTATCACTCCCCCCCCCCACCCCAAACCTTCGTCAGCAAGGCAAGCGGGGAGAGAGTAAGATGGAAAAGAAGAACCCGTGGGTTATGATAAGAAGCAGTTTTAATAAACAGCAGAGAAAGCAAGGTCGCGTGCGCACGAAGCAAAAGCAAGCAAAGCTGTTACTCTCTACTTCCCATCCGCAGGCGGTGTCGGGCCTGTCCCGGGAAGCAGGGCTCCAGAACGCGGAGCGGTTGCTCGGAGGACAAACGTCTTCCCCTGAATCCCCCCTGTCCTCCTCCCTTTATAGTTGAGCTGACGTCATATGGTATGGAATATCCTATTGGTCAGCTCGGGTCGGCTGTCCGGGTTGTATCTCCTCCCAGATCTTGCGCCCCACCCCCATACCTTTGGTGCCGTGTGGGCACTGATAGTCATAACAAAGGTGTGTGTTATCAACACTCTCTGGGTCCTAGTACTGCTGCATGAGGGCTGTATGGGGAAAATCAGCTCAGACAGACCCACTACAGATGGACATATATTTGAGGCAGCTGAAGTAGTTTGAAAGGGAGGAGGGGAAGGAAACTCCATCTTATTAATACAGTGCTAAAAATGTTTATAGAAGCGAGCATGCCAATTGTTAATACAACATTTACAAAAGTGTTGGCAGGTTTTATCCAAGCTGTATCCCTGTCCAGATAGTGAAAATGCTGTAACTTCACATCCAAACATGCCCCTCTAACCCTTACTAATTCCTACATTTTTCTCATTCCTCTGCTGTAATGTTAGTTTGCTTACTAAAGTGTGGGTACCTAGCTTGAGGTCCAGCTGCTACTGTTTGCGAGCCAATCCATAGGACTGTGCATATTTTTTAAACACTGAGGCTGCTGTTTCCCTGTAGAAAGTAAAAGGTTTCCCTGATAATGCACAACCAGCTGGCTGACCAGTTTTTGCATATGTACAGTCAATGTCTGTTGTGCTTCATTTCACAGTGTTCTGAGATATTCACTGCTGATTAGTGTCCCGAAAGAAAACTTACCATCTCTTAGTAGATTCACTTAGAATTCCCAGGAACTTTTAAATTCTTCATGATCATCAGATCTTAAAAGAAAAGAGTAAAAGATGTATTACTGTCTGACCTAAAGGGATTTGCTAAGTACGCTTTATGAAGGATTTAAGTAGATATTTAAAAAGCAAGATAAACTTTGAAAGTAAGAGCTTTGTATGTTGCTACACATAAGTATGGATAAATACATAAAAAACCACAAATGTCATGAACTATAGTATGAAATACCTTATCTTTTGTTTAAGCTGAGTTTTAATGTCTTAAAAAGACATTTATGTTGTGACGTTTCCTGGACTGAGTATCTATGTTATATAAAGGCCATGTGAGTGCTCCCTTCCCCCGTTCATTTATAGTCTTTTTAGTTTAGATCAATCGTCATCCATTTGAACATGAAAAACCACTTCTGATATTTTTCCCTCAGTGTTTTTTCTATCTGCTGCAATCATTAAAGGAAATTTAAAAATATAAAAAGAAGAAATCAATGAAATTTTAACAAGCATGAAATAGCATTTTAACAAAACAGGGGGTTTTGCTGAAGTAATGTTTCAGTAAGGAAGGAAATACCATTGACTTTATTACAGCTGCCTAATGTTTTCCACGAACTGCAGAAAATAATTCATTGTATCTTAGTGACCTACAATAACAGCTGACTGCTTGCACTTGATGGAAATGTGATTTGTGCCTACTGAAAATTAACTATTTAACTTCTCCATATTCTTCTCTCCGGTAACACATCAGTTTCCTTTGCATTCTGTTTCAAACTGCTTCCTGAGACATGAACTCCAGTAAACACAACCACCAATTGCTACCCAGTGTTCTTCCATGAGAGAAGGCAAATACAGGCAGACTGCATGTTTCTGTGAGCTGTAAAACCCACGCTGGCCTCCAAAAGACTGCACTTAGATGAGGCCCCTTCTTTTTAACAGTCATTTTATTTCAATGGTTCAATAACATAATTTGGGGACTGAGCTGTTGGAGAGCAGTGTAGGAGAGAGGGACCTGGGGGTTCTGGTGGACAGCAGGATGACCATGAGCCAGCACTGTGCCCTTGTGGCCAAGAAGGCCAATGGCATCCTGGNAATACAAAGGACCATTTCTAACAGTTGCACATGTGCAGGCACATTCATCCACATGCACACTCAGCAGAAAGTTTCAGAGTGGGAATGTTAGAGAAGATGCAAAACCAGTAAAGGTTCAGGACTGGACTGGATGAAGTGACAATGTAAAGGGAAAAGTAGTAATTTTGTCTAAATAGTGTGGAGAAAAATGAGTGGAGATGAGGCAGGAAGAAGGGGAACAAAATCTTTGTCTGTGGAGACTTGTTAGAAAATTTACTCCCACCGTTGTTGCTGCCTCTGAGAAGCAGGAGATGGATGCAAGCTGTCCTGCCGCAACTGACTTTGCTGGAAGGCCAACAGATTTCATATTCACTATGTAATACCATCCCTTTATTACACAACTTATAGAATATAGGTTTTTGTAAGTAAAACAAAACTTACTTATGTAAGTATTTGTCCTTACTAATAGCACCAGGATATTGTACACATGTCTATGAAGGAAGATAACACTGTGTGTATACACAGGATCTATCCACATAGTGTAAAACTGTGTATGTAAGTACATCACATATACAATATCCATGAACATACACATCTACATTGCATGTATATACAACCGCTAGTGGATAGCTGTGCTGTTTACTAGGGAAGGAGAATTTGGCCAGGGATTGTGAACAAATTCTACTGTAACAGAGGGTGACCTGGGATCCTTCCTGTCCATTCAGAATAAACAAGAATGAAAATTACACCTTCAAATTTGACCAGCAGTGTATGCCCTCATAATTTATATGAAAAAGAGATATCCCTACTTTGATTTTTACTGTATATGGCATGTAAAGAGGACTCTTTCCTCACACTTGAAAAGCAGCTGTATAACTTTGAAGTGCACTGTCTGTTTTTTCTAGTCTTACTAGTTCAGATTAGGATAAGTCGCATGAATCCAGGATTACTTCCACAGAGGCAAAAATAGTCAGGACTAGACCCTGGAGTCTCCAATGCACCATCCCACACTGGTGGGATTCTGTTTTATTGTCTTGAATGTGTGAATGGAAAGACAACTTCACCTTACTGAAATGAAACAGGACAGCAAGCAAAGACGTGTTAAGATATTACAGAAAATGGAGATAGGTGCTTTTAAACTGGTTGAACCAGCATGTTGTTAAGATTGCTATAGAAGTCTAGACCTCCATTTTATGTACTAGTCAGAAAATGTCATAGTGAATACTACGGTGGCTCTCATTAGCAAATAAACTGTTTTCCAACTCGCTCATGGCACGATGTCAGGATATTGCTTACTGAAACACAAGTTACCAGTTCCTCAGAGGTTTATGTTTAAAATATTAAGTAGGCCTGCTAAGAGATGAGCTCTCTTAGTATCAGAAGCCAAGAGAACACGCCTGTTATTTAAGACTACCCTTTCTCTCTAACATCTCTGTCACTTCATTTCATTTCCCTCCTGCTGCTTAAAGTACTGGACCCATGTGTTTTTGCCTCTATGCACATCAAGATGCAACTGAGCTCAAAGAATAGCTGAAACATGAAAGTGAGGAGAAACCTACGGTTATCAAATCACAACAAGCTTATATAATGAAAAGTTTGACTCTTCTGTCACTGGGAGGTCATTCAACAAGGTTGCCTGAGGTTGTTCAGTGTCTTGTTGGGCTTTTAATTTATTTTATCCTTCTGGAAAAAAGAGAAATGATTAGGTAATCAACTGGCACACACTAGAATCAGACTTAATGCCCGCACGAGTACCTTTATATTGAGTTCACTTATACCTGGTGAAAAGAAGTTTGTATTCATATAGACCTAAATTTTTCCTTTTCAGGCATTTGAATGAATGAAGAGAAAATATGTAATGTAAACCTGATGAACAGGTTCAGAAGGATGGCTGTATGTTTAAATAAAGTGAAAATCAAATTCTACAGAAGGGTAACACTCATTGAGAGCCATGTTGTAACAGGCTTTTCAGATGAATGTTTCCCACAGCTAGCTTATGTGGGTCTTACAAACTGAAGGCAGATATGTCTGACAGATTTTGTCTTGCTTAACCTCATAGACAACATCTGTATGATGCCAAAAATGTTTGAACCATTTTATAAAAAATACTGCAAAGCTTTCTGTCTCAGTGGATATTCCAATAGCATGCTTCACACACTCGTGCAGAAAACATCACTCACTGATACTCATTCTTTATTACTAATTTCACTGGATATACTCTTTGGGATATAATAAGCAAAACACAGACATCTAAATGGCTTTCCCTACATCATAATTTTCTATGTCTCACCTCCTCTTCTAATGTCCCTTCTCCCTAAACAAAATTGCCTCAAAATTTTTAGTCTGCCTTTATGTTGAAAACTTCCTCTGTCATAGTAAGAATTAATGAGAGAGTAAAAATAAAGTTGTATTTGCCATACTGTTTTTAAGCTTGTGTGATCTTAACACTCAGGTTAGAGAGTTAAAACTGTTTCTATGTGGCATTAAAATGTTTACAGCATTATTCTAACTATTTTTCTTAATGACTTAGTTTCTTGCTTGCTTTTCAATGATTGTTAAAAATGGAGTGGATTTCTTAGTTTATAGTAATACAGCTTCCCCCAGCTGATTTATAGCACATCAGCATGAACAAGTAGTCTGATTTCCTTGACTTACCTACACTTAATACTCTATGTCATGTTTCTACATTTTGTTTTCTTCCCTTGAAGGTTTTTACTAGACTCCTACCATTTTTCTATACCTTTTCCCTCTTCTACCAATGCTTGTACTGATTTGTAAGACTCTCTTATTTTTTTTCCTCCAGGTTAAACATCAGGAGAAGAACTCTCACTTAGAAGAAGATCTTAGAGAGTCCTAATCAAATGTCACCATGCTGTAGAATTTTATATTTTAATGCTATTACTAAAAAAATGCCTTACTGAAAGAAGTGCACTGAGAATAGATAATGATGCTCCCAGTGGCACCAATGCCATGGGGAACAACAGCACTGAATTAAATATAGTTACAAGACACAGCTGTATCAGTGCCAAGGCAAAAAATAATCAGTTCCACAATCTTTGGTTATACATTTTCACAATATTAATTAAAGAATGTAACAAAAAAATAACAGTTTGATTTTTTTTTTCCTAAAGGACACCTTCAGATCAGTATGTAGTAATACCTTGTACACTTTTTCTCTCCTGTGTGTGTATACATTGTCCAAAAGTGTATGTACTGGATGTGTTGTCTTCTATCAACATAATTTTCTTGAATACAGTTCAGAAGTTGAGATGGCTGGCCAACTGTGCACTTTCTCAGCTTACAGCCATTCTTAAATACAGCCTGGGACGTTGAGAGATTGCCCTTCAATGAATTTACCATTTTGCACATCAAAGCAAGTACAAGTAAGGGGTGTAAAATCAATCTCTGCAGTGTTGTAGACATTTAAAAGAATTTCAGTCAAAACTTTCAGGTCAGTCTCAGCTTGGTGAGTGTTTCAGTATCTGATACATCCACATTTTCTTACTGTAGCTTCTTAACAGAAGCTGGGTATGTTTCTGTAGTGGAGTTAGATTCATGTAACTGCAGCTATGCCAATTACTGTATCGTGGGTGTGTAGCAAAACACACCTCCAGTGTTCTGCTTGGCATGTCTTCAGTGAGCTGCCAGCTTTCCAGACAATGTAAAAGTCTAGAGGGTACTGTAGCAGAGAAACCACAGTGGAATGCTACAACGACAGAGTTAAGATCAGAAGCCCTACAAAATATAAACCATCAATAATTATGCTACAGAAAGCTACTAATAACATATGGTCATAAGCTGTATTTTTGCATGCTGCATTAACCGATCTTCTGTGGAAACACAGTCTTCTCTCATATTTGCTAAATATATCCAGACAATGAAACAGCTTGCTTGCCAGGTAGATTTTATTTTTTTCTTTTTTCTTTTTAAATCTTGTGGAATAGAGATAAGTCCATGCCTAGATCACCACACTAATTGCTGAAGAGACTGATGCAAGTCCATATAAGTGAAATAGCTGATGCTGAGCAAATATTGTACTTTTCAGGTATCTCGGAACTTCTTCATCAAGAAGTACCTTTCAGTGGCATCTGTCAGGCTTACCAGGGTGCTCTGCCATTTCAGATCCCTGACAATCCACTTGGTCCTCCACAATGAATGCAGGCAAGTGGGACATCTCATTCTCACGTGCTAAAACGACTCAGTGTCTGTATCTTGCTGGAAGGTGGTGCAGGCAAGTAGTTCCTGGAATGGTGACACAGCTCATCTGTAAATTGCTTTTTCTTCAGTTCTACAGCTGCAAGAGCAGCAAGCGCTGGAGCCAGATGAGTCCAGAGAAGAGACTTTGCTAAAGGCTGGCCAGGAAGCCAAGCCACAGGCAGAGACATTGGTACATAAAATGCATTCCAGTGGTTGGCATCTGGGCCCTGCAGCTGCCAAACACACCCAGTGTGTGGCCATGGGTGTTGGCTTCAATACTAGAACATTTTGAGGAGGAGGCCAACAACCAGTAACCAGAGAAGACAGCGCCAAGTTACTACAGAAATTACATTCATGTGCCAATTTGCTTGCTATTTCAAGAGACAAAATTTTATCTCATAAGTATTGTTTTGAACATACCCACATGACAGTTAACAGAAATATGCTGATATTTGCTAGCGGCAGGAGGGGTAAAACACTTCTGTAAGTGAAACGATGCTCCTTGGGGCACTGGTTAATGAAACAAAACCATACCCATTATACTATTCCCTAATTAATGCATGAGTTTCCTTAGAGACCACAGCTCTGTTGGGGGACACAAGTCTGGTGTATTTCTTTCCAAGAGACAGTGTGGGGAGAGTTATATAAAACAAAGATAGAGGTGAAATGAAAGATATGCAACAAGGCTGAGCAAGTCTCAGCTCCAAAGATGGGCTTTGTGCACTATTAATGTGTGAGCAGGTCAGAGCACCATGTAAAAACAGAAAGGTTTTATTAAACCTTTAGAGCATGACTGAACACATGGCTTAGAGTAGTGTATCTAATGGGATGCATGCTACACAGTTGCAAACTGTATCAAGCTGTTCATCCAGCTCTCTTCAATGGAGATTATGTCACAACAGATGATTACATATAATAATGTGTTAGGAGAATACAGTCAATGTATAAGTAGAACCTTTGCCTTGCTCCTGGGGGAGTTATCTTTGAAAAATAAATGTTCTTATATACTAAAAAAATTTAATATAGGCTAATTTATTAGCCAAAGAGTTTCTTCCTGCACGATTCTGCAGTCCTTGTCTCCCCCAAGCCCCAAAGCCATGCTGGAGTGCAGTGCTTCTCTGAAGGAGAGCTCTCTAAAAATGTGAGGGTAAGATCCCGCCTCAATGCCTCTCACAGACCTCCCACCAAATCTTCTCACTTCGCAGCATCTGCAAATTCAGTTAAGAACCTGAATGTCAATCAATGGTTTTCTCTGGCTCAGTAATCATTCACAATAATGATTTTGTTATTGAAACTTCAGCACCAGTTCTGTTGAAGATTTACAGGCCAGAATGGAATCCAGCTCTCTGGCCTTTAATTATCACAGCTCTATAGAGCTAAAAAACCTACTAAAAAAAATCAAAAGCCACTGAATTGGGCAGATATAACTTTACAAGCTCTTGGGAAGTATTAATTGAGAAAGACCACATGGCCAATTGAAATAAAAAATCCTAAGTTTCTATCATATATGGACTTGAACAAATAAAAACAAAAGAAGAAACCTCAAATTGCACCAGAAACCTGTCAACAATCTACTCTCATAATTTTCTTCTCAGATCCTGGCTTTTAAATGCCTATCTCATTCAGACTATAAATTAGTGGTGAACTCTCCAGCAGTTAAAATGGCAATATGTAATAGTCATCCTAGTTAAAACAAATGTTTTCTTAACTCAGTTAAAGACTGCAGTGAGAAACAACTACCTTAAATCCTAGTTGAACTCCATAATTATTTTGCTTCTGAACATAGCTGTTGTATATTAAGTGTTTGATTTTAATCTGTTATAACCAAGAATTTACTCACCAAATTACCACGTTTGTGTCAATATAAAAAATATTCTATGTGAATCACAGGAGAGCCTGTGAATTCAAATGGTAATGAGATCTTTTCTTTTCTGTTTCTGTGTTACTGGACTAGATCGTGCTGTACTGGGGCTTCTTAACAGTTTGATGTCTGTGGAACAGATGGCTGAACAGAATGAGTTACTGATGCAGATGCAAAGTTGTCAGAGAACCATCTCCAGGCAGTGATAATAGAGATGGATGGCTCTGGGAGGGAAAGTTCACAAATCAGTGTGTCTTATCAGCACACTGTAGACCCCGAGTCCTCGGCATTTCAGCTCATTCTCACAACAGATGATTTCTCTTTGCTATTATGCTCATTTTGTTTCTTTTAGTACTTGCTTTTTCATGACAACTGCAGGCTGAAGAAATCTAAACACAAAGATTAGTTGTATTTTCTTGTTCTGTAGAAACCCTACTTTCAAGACCTGTTGCAAACAGCTTAACTAGGCAGGACTTTAAAATACTTTCTTGTTTCTCCTTTTAACATGACTCTCATTCCAGCTTTATCTTGCCTTCCTTCTACTTGGTCTTTTTGGAGAGCACGTCCATATACCAACATGTAACTCCCAAATGATGCCTGTGGCCACAATGACCATCATTATCTTGAAATCTCCTATACACTGATGCCAATAGGAGTTTAACCAAGGATCTCCGTTGTTTCTTAGGTCACTCTGCTGTGCAGAGGTCAGTCTATCACGAGGTAGTTAACTCATGCAATGTTGCATTCATAATAGTGAGCATGTCTGAAGTATTTTTTGTAACTTGTCATGTTTTGTTTCATTGGAGCACACACATCCCATCATATGCATAAACTGGACCCACCTAAACTGCTTGAACTAAACCAGTTTGTTTTCTTTTTGCATTTCCCTGAGTTACAAGACATATGCAGGAATTATTGTTGAAGAAGCCATGAAGTTAGTGCAAGGATGGGTCTTCTTTCTTCCCTTCTTTCTCACTCCTTCTCATTATTAACTCATAACTGTTACTGTATTCTTTCCTATTGCAACTTTCTCCTTCAGACTCCCATTTGCTGCGACGCTAGACCTCTTCCAACGCTGCCATGGCTGCACTGAAGCTAGTCCTAGAGTTTGGCCGAGCAGGAAGTGGTGGAGCCCCAAGCTCCTCTCAGGGAACACAGCTGCTGCGTAGGAAAGAGCATGTTTTTCATTCTGAGCTTTTAAGCAACAGCCAGGAACAAGCAAGTGCCTATGAAGAGGAAGTCAGAAGTTGTCTTGTGACAGGTTACATAAACTGAAGGTTTGTGGTTCCAAGAGGCAAAGGGAAACCAGAAAATGCCTTCTGCAGCAAACAGCCCTCAAACTAAAGCAATAAGGATTTGTTACAGCTAAAACTCCCGTCATGAGAGGGTGGGCTGTGCTTCTAGCTGGGATCAACCCAAAGTGAGAAACTCCCTGTGTTGCTGGCTTTTCTTGGTCCCCTCGGGCAAGGGTAAGTCCCTCCAGCTGAGTCCGGCCACTCTCCTCCCATCTTTGTCACCCAGGATGTATTAACTCTTGCCACATCACCATCTGGAATGGGCCCTGTGGGAAGCATCCCCACTCGAATGTTTTGCATCTAGACAAAGTCCAGGTCACTCATTTCAGCCCCATCGGTCTCTGGTCCTTCTGCTCAGCATGTGCCAAACCAGCGGCAGCGATGGAGCGGGCCTGGCACTGCCCTGGCACCGCCAGCAGCTCCTCGCGCAGTCCCCTCGCAGCCGCCGATGGTTCCTGTACGCGGGTTTGCGACAGGGTAGGGAGGCGCTTGGGACGGGGACGGCGCTGTCCCACCCGGGATCCGTTTTGCCCGTGGTTGCTCTTGCGCACCTTCTGCAGACACCTCCCTCCGGCTGTGGGACCTATCATGCGCCGGACCCGTCACCCGCGGGGGCCGTTACCCCCGCCCGCTCTCAGGCGAGCAACGGCTCCTGCCGCGGCTCCGCAACACCGCCCCCGTCCCGCTGGCGCCGCCCGCGCGGCCTCTGGCGGGACGCGCGTGACCGCGGCGGAGGCGCGCGGCCCACGCAAAGCCCCGCGGGAGGTGCCGCGCGGCGGCGCGGAGCAACAGCGCCGCCTGCTGGCTGCTGCCCGCCTCGGCCCGGCGCCTGGGCCTCAGGCCGCCGCTCCCCCCGCTGCCATTTTGTGTCCGAGGCTGGCACAGGGCGGGGCTGCTGGTTCTTTCCCCCCTTTCTCTCTTCTGTGGCCAAGAGTTAAATATCCGTGGTCTTTTTTTGAAGTGTTTTTGGTGGAAGCAAGTGCCAAAAGCCCCCAGGTTCATCTCTCACCCAGCACCCCTGCTAGCGAAGCGTGTGGCGGTTGCCGGCAGGAGCTGCCTCTTCCTCTGATCGTTCCTCCCCACAGCAGCCCCCGGCCCGGCCAGCGCTGAGCTCTCCTCAGGGTTTCACTGTTGCTGTGTTTTTATGTGAATCATCTTGGTTGTGCCTGCCATGCAAGACTGCATCACCACCCGCCTCACTGGCACTGTAGATAAGCCCAGCTCTCATTTGTGATAAAATTCCTCCTGCCCTATTTTCCCATTCCATAGATATTTTAGGTTCTCTCAGCCCTGAGTCTTTTAAGTCTCTTACACTTGTGTGAGAAAAAAAACCTCAACCACACGGAAATAAACGAAAGCATATTTGTTGTGTAGAAGGCTTCAGTCCACACCATTTTGGTTTGAAATAAAATGTGAAGTGTGAATTAACAGAAATACTTCCACCAGACAGAGGCAGGAGGAGGACTAGGCAGCATGAGTGTGTTAAATTTTAACACACAAATATTAAGTTATCTTTACTATGAGTACATATTAATAAGTTTCATTTTACAGATGGAAATACTGGCATAATATTGCTTACCTTAGGTCACATGGAGACTAAATAACATGCTTGAGATTTCAGTTCAGATATTACCAGATAACACATGTGATGCGTTCAGCTGCCCACCTCAAATTTATGAAAAGAGGGTTTTACCCATTGAGTAGGTATTCATTACAAAGAAATATCATTAGAAAGAATCATATGTTTTACTCATATCATATACTCTTACAGAGATAGGCTCAAATCTCAAAGTGGATAGCTGAAGTTAAAGAGGTCCTGACACGACAGTCTGTAGATGGCCCATGGACTCTAAAGAAGAAATATATGCTCTTGACGCATATTTCAACACTGAATTAGTTACAGATTATGTATGATGACAAGAGGAAAAATCTTTCATTTTGATAGACACATTCTTTGCATAGGCAAAGGAGGGGAATGTGGCAATACAGGTACCTAATCTTTGCCTTGAATATCTAGGGATGGGACTATGGCATCAGCAGGAGCTGACAGAACTGCAGGGAAGATAGAACCACTAAAATAATTTTCACCTCTGCCTCTAAGAGCTGGTTGGAATCTCCTCTGATGTTGAGCACCTAAGAGATGTCCTCTGTGGATCCTTTCCCTAGGAATATCCAGTCTATCTCAGTACATCACTTTTACTGATACTTTTTTTTCTTCTGATGTATATCTTTAATCTTTCCTATGCCCCCCTGCCTCTTGTACCTCCTACAAGCCTGGCTTTGGCTCCTGTACAATGAGGTTGTATCAGGTTGTCTCCTCCAGGTTTCTAGACTCAGCACTGGCAGTGTAGGGATGAGCTCTTAGCTTTGACTTGGCCTATCACAGCCCAGACCTGCAGCTTCTGTGTATAGACTCTGCTGTGAAAACCCAAGTTTGCATATGCCCATATATGAATGGCAGTTTTTTCAGGCCTTGCAACTTGATAATATTAGGCTTGTGCAGACAGATTTCCCCTCACATCTCCCTTTTCTTTCCTGCTGGAGCAAACCCTTTTTAAACACCACTCCAAAGAATTCCTAAGCGTGCTGGAAAAAGCTGGTAGAGTTGTTTAACATGGACAATACAACATATTTTTTTATTGACCTCACACTTGGAAGCTACTGAGCCCTTTGGCTTTAACACAAAATATGTCTGTGGCAGATTCTTGGCATGGGAGAGCTTAGTTTTCAAAATACAAAGATTAACAAAGTTATGAGCCATAAAAAAATGGTCTAAAAAAGTAATGGAAAATAGGAAATACTGGTAAAAAGCTATTCTGTCAGACTTTGTGTGTGATATTGTTTTGCTAGTTATCCTGCATAACACCAGGAACACAGCCACCACCAGCAGGATACAGATGGAGACTTTATTATCTATTTCTACAGAATGAAAAACTGATGCTGCATAGCCAGAAACAGAGGAGATGAATCCACTAACCACGGGTGATATAATGAAAGGGAACACAAACCGCATTACAAACTCAATAATAGAAGAGAAAAGAAACCAGACAGCAAATTTGATGATGGGTGGAGAAATCAACCATACCCCAAATACCACCATGGCCACGCACAGGCCTTCCCAGCAAATGCCAGAGAGGTGCATCAACATAACATGATAAACACCAAAAAGATACATGACCAAGCTGCGACCTGTTCCAAGGGGGTAGACAATCAGATCCATTACCTTTGTTCCTTTCAATGTCTCCTCCAATGTCTCCCTCCGTCCCACTGTCACTGGGGAACCCTGGTTGCAGTGAGCAGTCGGGGGCCTTCTCGATAATGAGGAAAATCCTGCGTGGTGAATGCACCTGCAGAAATGGCTTCCGACTTCTCTGCAAGTGGGACCAGCTTTTGTAATACTGAATAAACAACTCAGATTGCATAGGCAACCTCAAAATAACTTCAAAAGCGGGACATCTGCTATTTTTCCTCCTCCTTGGATTTCATCCAAGGTTGGTCAGACCTGGGAAAGCACAAGGAGGAGGTACCTTTTATCTGTTTTGGGTTCAACTCATCCTTTTATCAGACTAGCTGTGTCTGTTCTCACAGACAATCAGCTAATTTCCCAGCAGAGAAAAATCCTCTGCTGGTTCCAGTCACACTGTCTGGTTGTGAGATTCATCCGTATCTCAACTTTAATTCAGGGCCTGTTCAGGCCCTAGCACTTCACTCAGTTCCCTGACGCATGGATGAACCACAACCTTCACACCACCTGTAGGGGTATACTTGTCCTGGCCTCCCCTCCTGGATGGTTCTCAGAGGGGGCCATCCCTCATGTCAAGGTCTGGTATGGCATGTGTCCCCACCACTCAACGCCTACTGGGCTGCAGCCAACAGCAGAGCTAAAAGTTCTTCTTGGTGGCAAACATAGAGGCCAACTCAGTCTCGCGCTTGACTTTGGTAGGAGGCTTCTGGCCAACCTTAGTCTTTTCACCTGGTTGTGATATTCATCCATATGTCAACTTCAATTCAGAGCTTATAACTCAGGCCCTAGCACCTCAGATATGTATCATCAAATACAGTTCCACACTGTGCAGTTAAGGACGCTATCAAATATCTGTTTATTAATGAGCTACTGCTGATAAAAATACAATTTTATAACAGACAGATATATACAAAAAATAAAATCTTTGTTTCTATAAAGTCACACAGGCAGGTAGTACAGGGTCTAGCATGTAATACACTCCACCAGATCCCAAGGGTTATTAGTAAATATACACGTTGTGGACAAAACAGTCTCAACATTTAATTACTGATTGGGGTATTGAGAAACCAAGAAGACAACCAACCAAGCAGGCACTTAGGGAAATGCCCTTCTTTCCCTTCCAACTTCAGTCCAATGCCTCCAGCACCCATCCTTCCCCCTTCCCAGCTCCAACTCCCCTCTTTTTCACCTCTACTCAGTCCTCCCCAATCCCCCTGCCAAGGCAATGGGCCTGCAGTGGAGGAGGTTGGTCTCAATGTGCAGTGGCTTATTTTTGCCACTCCTTGCTTCTGACTCTTCTGCTTCTCTACTACTCCTTCCTTCTTGTTTTCTCTACCTCATCATGAGTCATCGGTGGGCTGCAGTCCTGCAGAGGTGTCCCTTCCCCAGCAAGTGTCACTCATGGGCTGCAGTCCCTCAGGGGTGTCCCTGCCCTGATGTGGGTCATCCCTTTCTGGGAGTGTGCCTCCAGCCATGCCTCAACAATGTCCCCTTCGGCATGTCTCCAACAGCATCTCCACCATTTCTCTTGCCCATCACAGCTGCCGCTCTTTTTTAAACTTGTCAAATCACCAAGGGCTCCCCTGGATGGTAGTGGTTTGATGGGCGATGGAGTGCTCACAGTGGTCCTGGACCAACCCAGGGCCACTCATGGCCTCCCACCACACGGCACCCTGCAGCCATCCTGTAGCCACCCTGTAGCCACTCTGCAGACATGGCAAATTATTTGCTGTAAATCTTTATTTGAAAGGGTAAATACTTTAGTCATTGGTAGATTGTAGGACGATATCCTGAGAACTACCTAGAATAAATAATGAATTATCATGAAAATTGATCCTATAGCACCCTATCTGAAATAAAAGTATACTGTTAGAAACAAAGTGGATACAGGTTAAAATGAAGTATGAGTTCTTGCCAAGAGAAATATATTTTAGCTAGAGTTAAAAAGCACTCCAGGTTAGATAGTAAAACTCCTTATCCATATTTACAACTAAAAGAAGAGCTGCACTAGAGCAGAATGGTCCATTTTCTGGTCTTTCTCTTTTTGTCAGTTTGTTTTTACTAATCTGTTGAGATGTCACTTACTTTTGCCTGACTCCAAGAGCAAAGAAGACTTGTGGGGTGATAAAAGAGCCATCCTGCAGACCTCTTCATCCAGTTGATTGCATTGAACTCCTCAGGTTTTCATGAATCACATGCAGGTAGTGCAAAATGCAAGACTTTGTACCTCCATATGTTAGTAATGTCTTGGTTCTCTTGCTTCACACCTGTATCTTTTCCTTTTTTTGAACATTGTGTCTAAACATAGTGGGCAGCCTTATGCACATGGGGAAGGCAATACAACCAGTGACCACTTTAAGCATTTAAATTGCCTATTTTCGTGAGGATCAAAGTTAAGAAGAAACCTATCACTGGAAGGAACTAATGGAATTTAAAAGGAATGGAATGACCAAACTGAATCAATGAAGCGGACCCACCACAAAATAATAAAATATATTTACTATGGACATCAAATGCCAGCTGGTGTTTGCTTTTATAGTACAGCAAAAAGTGGTGTTATCTTTAATAACCACATATTTAGAAATGCCCTGAGAAGGCAGAAGACCAATGCTTCTGTCCTCCCACATGATGTCCAGCTTGGCTATTAATACAGACTCATATACAAATGTATTACATTACTCAAGCTGGTTTTGAACTGAATGGCTTACATTACCCTTGTGCCAAGATGACACCAGATACAATGGAGCATCAGGAAATGTTGCTTCATACATGGTTTCTAATATACATTCCTTGTTCTTACATGTACAAGAGTATGATAGTCGTGGTGAGACATCCTTCATTGCAAGCAATGGCAAAAAAGCTAGCAAGATAGCAGGGTTCTTAAAAGTGATGGTATTTAAAGATAACATTTTCAAAACATACATTTTCAGAATTCTCTCTTTTTTTTTTTAATGATTTCTCATGTTGTTATCAACCAAAGAACTTTTGAGTAGTAGTGACCAGTCTACAGGACTAACTGCACCAACATTTCAGTTTGACTGCCCAAACAGCAGTTATGACAGCAGAGAGACAATTCTGCATAAGACTGAAAGACTAACATAGTGAGGTAGGAAATATAATGAACAGCCTGAGGCTGTAATTTGTAATTGGTGACCAACAAAACCCCCAACAAACCCAAACCAGATAAAGGATAATTTTGCCTGAAAAAGCCTTGTAGTTGAGAAACAGCAATACCTGTTGTTTAAATGACAGACTTTGTGTGTTGTATGCCAGGAGACCACCAATGGAAAACCTGAGGTAAACAGACACTCCTTCTGTGTTTGGGACATTTTTCAATAGTCATTAGGGAACAGGCTGCACTCATTTCCTGAAGGTTTCATTGCTGCTGTACTCTGCATCAATAACCTTGCCCTCAGCTCTTCCATCCAAAGGAAGCAAAAGATCTTGAACAGGCTGTTCCTTCCAGCTGTTTCCACTCTGCCACAGGGAATTTGGTTCCTATTCTGAAAGTGAACTAAAAAGTTGATCTATTTTTCCTTTGTGAACAAATCTGTTTAGGCCACTGCCTTTCGCCAGATAGAACAGAGACTGAAGCTGCCTGGAACAATGCAGTGTTCCATAGGGCTCCTTGAAAGACTCACTTAAGCATCTAATAAAAGCTTCTATTTTCCTGGAATCTTGGATAAGAATGAGGAGGCAGGCCGATGAGGCAGATATCCTGTTGGGAGTCTGTTATAGACCACCCAACCAGGATGAAGATGTTGATGAAGAGTTCTTCAGACAGTTGGCTAAAGCCTCAGAATCGCTGGCCCTGGTTCTTGTCGGGGACTTCAACCTAGCAGGCATCTGCTGGAAATATAACACAGCAGAGAGAAAACCGTCCAGGAAGTTTCTGGAGTGTGTAGAAGACAATTTCCTGACGCAGCTGGTAAATGAGCCCACCAGGGGTGCTGCCTTCCTAGACCTGCTCCTTACTAACAGAGAAGGACTAGTGGGAGATGTGGTGGTCGGTAGCTGTCTTGGGCTTAGCAATCACAAAATGATAAGAGTTTTCGATTCTAGGCAAAGTCAGGAGGAGCGGCAACAAAACCAGGACCGTGGACTTCCAAAGGGCGGTCTTTGGCCAGTTCAGGACACTGGTTGAGGAAGTTCCTTGGGAGACAGTCCCTAAAAGGCAGAGGGGCACAGGAAGGCTGGCCCTTGTTCAAGAAAGAAGTCTTAAAGGCACAGGAGTGGGCTGTCCCTGTGTGCTGCAAGACAAACTGGAGGGGAAAAAGGCCAGCCTGGGTGAGCAGGGAGCTTTTGCTGGGACTTAGGAGAAAGAGGAGAGTCTACCACCTCTGGAAGAAGGGGCAGGCTACTCAAGAAGAATACAAGGATTTAGTTAGATCATGTTGGAAGAACATTAGAGAGGCAAAAGCTCAACTAGAAATCAGTCTGGCTGCTGTGGCAAGAGATAGTAAAAAGCAATTTTACAAATATGTCAATAACAAAAAAAGAACCAGCGAGAATCTCCATCCTCTGTTGGATGAGAGGGGGAACATTGTCACTGAGGACGAGGAAAAGGCTGAAGTACTTAATGTTGTCTTTGCCTCAGTCTTTGACACCAGTTATCCTCAGGGTACTCTGCCCCCTGAGCTTGAAGACAGTGATGGAGACCACAATAATCCCCTCGTAATCCAGGAAGTGTCAGTTAGTGACCTGCTATGCCAGCTGGGCACACACAAGTCTATGAGGACAGATGAGATCCACCCGAGAGTGCTGAGGGAGCTGGTGGAGGCACTTGCTGAGCTGCTCTCCATTATTTATCATCAGTCCTCGTTAATGGAGGAGGTCCCAGATGACTGAAAACTTGCTGATGTGATACCTGTCTACAAGAAGGGCAGGAAGGATGATCCGTGGAACTACAGGCCTGTCAGCCTGACCTTGGTATCAGGGAAGATCATGGAGAGNGAGGTGCTGGAGCGGGTGCAGAGAAGGGCAACCAAGCTGGTGGGAGGACTGGAGAATATGTCTTATGAGGAGCACCTGAGGTAACTGGGACTGTATAGCTTGGAGAAGAGGAGGCTGAGAGGAGACCTCATTGTTCTCTACAACTACCTAGAAGGAGGTTGTAGTGAGGCTGGTGTTGGTCTCTTCTCCCAAGTAACTAATGACAGAACAAGAGGGAATGGCCTCAAGTTGTACAAGGGGAGGTTTACATTAGACATTAGGAAGAAGTTCTTTACTGAAAGAGTGGTCAGGCTCTCGAACAGGCCGCCCAGGGAGGTGGTGGAGTCACCTACTAAAATTGGTGGAGTCACTAAAAAATTAGTAGATGTGGAGCTTCAAGACATGGTCTAGGGATCAGGGAGATGTTAGACAAAGGTTGGACTTCCTAGAGGTCCTTTCCAACCTAGATGATTCTATGATTCATTTAGTTGTCTTCTGTTTTGGGGCCAGAAGAACAAGGAGGCTGGGAAGAGAGGCTTTACACTGAAGTTGGTTCCACTTCCATTAGAATGCATAGAAGCAGATTTCTCAGCACCTTAGAAGCACTCTCAGCACCTTACTGGATTTAGGTTTAATTCAGTTTAGAACAACATTTGCCAAAATAAAATTTTGTTTGTCTTTCAGAGTTGCTTGTACATTATCCTCATACAGAAATGCATACGCTTTTACTATGACTTCTATCTCTCTGTCAGCATTTCTGGGATTTCTGTGGAGTATTCCAAAATGCCAGAAAATGAGCCTGCTTTGGAAACCTCCACAGTGTCCCTGTATCCTTCTATATACTGAGACATGGTATTTCTGGGTATCTGGTAAAATATTCTTGAACCTTCCCATAAAATTTTCCTTCTACAATTTCTTTTTCATTTGTCTGTGTTTTGAAAAACACAAAACAACCTTCAAAAAATTCAAGTGCTCTTTTCAACCGTGATTGCAAATTACACGAAAAGCTGGAATAATGTTCAAGAACATTGAACAATTCACTGTCTGTGTTAGGGCTATCTATATCACCATTAGTCAGCTTCAATCTTACCAGTCATCTCCTCTTCAGCCGCGCTACTCTATGTGTTTTGACTAAGTTGTTTACCCATTGTTTCCACAAAGTTTTGCATGGGGTTGTTTGGGGTTTTTTTTGTGCTAGCTATTTCCATTAACCATGTCTGCTGTTTTGGTATAGTAGGTCTTGCCTATTGGCTTGAAAGGAATTTCAAAAGGAATCCAGCTGTCTAACTGTCCTAGCCTGCTGTTTAGAATAGTGATCTGGAATATTTGAATGTAATTGGAATGTTCTGTACTTTAGGTACAAATTGTGGATGGGCCTAAGCATGACAGGCTTAAAGGACTTAGAAAGTGCTTGAAAACCAGGTTTTGAATTGAATGTGATTTGATAAATATGAAAAATCTGCAAAACGAAGTTAAAGAGGAAAGTGTAGCTTTAAGGAAGACACATGAATGGTGTCCAACAAAATCTTGTTTTTCTCCTAGATAAACTTTTGTTTTGACTTAGGAAAATGATCTTATTCATCTACTATTAAGATGGAAAAAGTTATATAGAAGCTGTTTTTTAGAACTACAGGAAATATAAAAGATGTATCTTGATGAAAATGTTAGTGTTGACATTATTGCTTTTCTAAATAAGAACATACGTTCATTTTTGGTCAGGGTATGTTATTGTATAGAGGTACTCTAGTTCAGAAGCCCTGCCCTAATATTTCTGCATTAAATTGTATCTGAGTTATGAGATCCACTGTGACCAGCAGCTTTGTACTTTGCCCTGGAATGCAGGACATAGCCTGAAGAGATACATACATGTTATCTTTTTAGGTGGAGCGGGATTTCCAGCACACTGGTATTTACATTGCAAGTTTAACTGACCTGTGATGCAAATTTATACTTGTACACACTCCTTAGATGTCTCATCTTTTATTTGTCTTCCAAGCTCCTGTCCATTATTTGTTTACCGCACATTCTAATCAAGAAATGATCTTTGCTTTTTTCCTCATTATTTTAATGACACAGCACAGCTGTCACTTTACATCCCAAGGATGCATCATTTTCGTTGCTTACAATGTAATCCCTTTATATCTGTCTGTGAATTGTTTGGAAACTTTTGCTGCAGTTCTGTTGCTCTCTGGATGGCTTGCTTAGAAGGGCATTGAGGGAGCAGGGCTTCTACTCTGTAAGAGCTGGGCTAATTTCATACACTCAGGAGTCTTAATGAAGAACTACTTGTTGAGCAAACATTTCTGTGTAGACTGACATGGTCTGTTAAATTGTCAGCCAGTGATAAAGATTGGATCCTGCACTTCGATTTTTAAAGAGAGGATCAAGAACAACATTCTGCGTTTTTTTGTATTTGAGTAGATAATATGCTAAAAAATACAGGATGACTTACAGGTTAAGGGCATTCTTATACAATGGCATTAAAAAAAAAATCTTTGGTTGACTGCAAAAATATTCCTAACACAGCCATTTAGCTACCTAGAAAGTAACTGTTATAAATCAAGAAGCCTCTTATAGGAGGCAGGATTGAGGAAAAAGTTGCCCTTCAAATGTTTAAGTCATCTGGGACATGGTCAATTCACATGTCTGTCACAAAAAGTTGGTGCTTGCTAGGATTAGCTCCTTTCCCTTTCTCCTTCCCCCTTCCCAAGCACAGTCACCCAGAGCTTCCTGCCATCTCCTGTGGGAAGCCATTGCCCTCTAGCTTCCAGAAAGATGTGTGATATAAATGCATTGATAGAAGCATGGTGACAAAATTTCTAAAGGAATTATGCTAGCACTGAAGAAAGTCCATAGAAAATATGTGATTTTATTTTATCTGAGTAAGGCAAAAAGAAAGAAAAAGATTTAAGCCGCTTAAAAAAGTTTTTGAACCTGAGATTATAAAATACTGAGTTCTTTCCTTTTCAAGGTTCAGCTTTCTATAGGTAAAGAATGAAGTACATGCACAGTGCCATGCTTGTCATTAATTATTCTCCCTACATTAAGGTGAACTCATCGTCATACAACTCCTAGTGTCATTTTTGCTAAGAGCTACCTACTGATCATCTCCCTCCCTGTGTTCACAGAATAACAGCTGGAAAACACCTCTGGAGATCATCTAGTCCAACACCTGCTCAAGGCAGGGTGTTAGGAAAAGCTCATTCTCTAACTATTATACCAATTAATCTTTATAGTATAAAATTGTGTTAACTTTCTCTAAAAATATACGTCATTTACTTTGTATACTGAATAGCCATGCTTAAGCAAGCAAACTAAAGGACCCCAGCTCATCAAGAAGAGAAGGACAGCCTAGCCCTTGGGATAAGGACTTTGCTTCTCAGAATCTTAAAAGTTGTCCAGGAAGGATAAAAGATACCTCTGGACAACCAAGATAACACCAGCATCCTAGTCCCTCCAACACATCTTTGAAACTCTCCCATTGTCTGTCATCATAGATAACTATAGCAAGACTGACGCCAGAGCTGTCTGATAACAGAGAAGCAGGTGAATGATGGTGCCATAGAAATATAGTTGCTTTACAAAGTTTTACTATGATTATACCATGACTATTCATATATATATGATTTTACTATTATAGTAAATGATAGTGTGTGTTAAGTAGCAATTAGTCAGATCGTGTTGCTTCTGAACCCTTGAAAGGCTTGTAAGCTACCTAATGTGGATGAGACACCTCATCTGCAAGAATAAAATAATTAGTCTTGTAATTCTATGCTTTGCATCCTAGGCTCTCTCCTTTGTTGGCATGGGCCAATTACATATTTCTGTAACAAGGGTCAGCTACAACAGGTTGCCCAGGACTGCGTCCAGTTGGGTTTACAATATCTCCAAGGATGGAGACTCCACAGCCTCTCTGGGCAACCAGTTCCAGTGTGTGACCAGCTTGACAGTAAAAAAGGTTTCTCTTATATTCATATAGAATGTATTGTGTTTCAGTTTGTGCCCATTGCCTCTTGTCCTGTCACTGGACACCACTGAAAAGAACCTGTCTCTGTCTTCTTTGCATCCCTTTTTCAGATATTTATAAACATTGATTAGATCTCTGATTCTTCTCTTCTTCATGCTGAACAGTCCCAGCTCCCAACTTGCCCTTGTATGTCTGATATTCCTTCATCATTGTCGTGGGCCTTTGCTGGATTCACTCCAGTGTGTCCATGTCTTGTATTGGGGAGCCCCGGACTGGACCTAGCACTCCAGACGCATCTTACCAGCGCTGAGTAGAGGGGAAGGGTCACCTGCCTCGACCTTCAGGCAATGCTTCTCCTAATGACTCCCAGGACCTTCTTGATCTTGCTGTAGTCTTAATAGGATTGTGGAATATTAGTCTGGTGCCCTGTAAGAAGGGGTTAATGTTTCAAAGCCATAATGAAGTGTAAAATGGAGCATTCTTCTATGAGCAGTGGTGGAATCCCAAAGTGACATTCTTCAGTATTGTTATGAATTGCCATTAAGTGATGTAGTAAGAAAAGACCAAGTCCTACACACCACCTTGTGATTCGTAACAAGTGCCTGGAGTTGCCCTGACTGCTATTGCTGTTCCTACACTCTTTTTCCAGTCATGGCTTATCTTTCCTACCTTTGATCTTGAGTCCACAGCCCCATTCATCAAACAAAGCCATTCTTCACCCTCATTGGTGGACAAATGAAGGTGGCAGAAACCTCCCCCAAAGAGAATGAGAAGAAATTGTGACAGGACTTCTAATTTTTCCATCCACATTTCAAGTTTTGAACATAGTACATTCCCATTATCCCCAACTCATATTTGAACAGCCCAATCTATACATCATATAGTTTAATGGATGAACTCGCCATTGGTTTGCGTTAAGATTTGGAATAGATCTTACAGCAACAAATAAAAGGTTAAAAATCTCTTGCGTGTGGTTGGACCAGTAAGAAAAAGCCAATAATCCAATATGAAGAAGTTTATTTCACATCCATTAAAATTCTCTGACATTAGAGAGCTGTTTTCCCCATTTTTTATACTTCCACCAAAAGGGTTTTTTTCCACCACAAGTAGCTAAGTGCACTGTGCACATTTTGGAAGAGTAGTAAAGAATGAGTGCAGTTTGAATAGAAATTTAAATTACTAGTGTGTTTTTGTTTAACCACCAGTAATATACAAGATGCAGGGAAACAAAAAAAAGATGAGAACAATAAAATATAAGCAGAAGGCAACTTGCCTATGTTTGCTCTCTGTTCCTTGTAATAACGTATTTCTATTTGCAGAGCTAGTGCTGCTTTCATAGCTAGAATTATTTAAGCCAGACAGTGAGTTTTTCTTCTTTCTGTAGCAAAACAAGTTTCCCCACTGCTCTTCCTGCACCACTGCATGGCAAGGGAAGGGAGAGGGTCTCCACAGGACATGTTACTTGTCCTTCCCCAGAGCAACAGGCAGATTTTCATTCCTTATTTATAAACCTAATGATATATGTCCTTTCCAGTGAAAATGCATAGCCATACATGGATCCACAGAACTATTAGACATTATGTGCTATGTAAAAAAATATTTTATTCAAATATTGCAGAAGTTTAAAAGACTCCTAGGGTGGACTTTTGTCTTAGATTGCTAAAGTCATCTCACATTGTTAACTGAGGGCTTAATTTGAAATGGCTTGCTGATCTATTATCAAGACATGAGCACAGATTCTGAAACAAAATGTTTCACTGTGAAGTGTTGAAGTGTCAAGTCCTTGTTTCCTCACACACAACAGTGAAGTTGTCCTTTTCTCTTTTTTTTCAGTATCATGAGATCAGAATATTCACTGTAACCCATGTTATTTTTCTTAGTCTTTGAAAGAAGAAGGTGGGAAGAATGTTTAGTAAACACAGATTAGGGAGGCATTGTAAATAAATTCAAATTATTTTTCATAATACAGAGTGCTTTAAATAATCCCATATGGCCTGTCCTGTGGGGTGGACACGCTATATGCTTTCTCATTACTCACCCTAATGGCTTTCCACATAATTAGTTGTTACTGATATATCGGGTTTTTTTCCTGTCGATTTTTCTATTTCAGTTTGTAATTTCCTTTTTCCCTGGCTGCAGCTAACTGTCACCATCTGATAGCTGACCCTGTGGAAATAATAGTGAATTTTCCTGCAGGATTCAGACACCTGCAGGCAGAAGCTTCTGGAAGAGGACTCTTCTGTTTGTGAAGAGTCTTGTAGCACACTGTCTGTTTAAACAGAGTAGGCTTGGCTTCATTTGCACTGAAGAATTACAATTTTCAAGTATAAATAGCCTGAACATTCTGCAGCTTGCAGAAATTACTTGACTATTACTTGCTCTTGTAGTCAATGAGAAACAAGCTCGTTGGCACCAAATAGAAAACCAGTTCAAATGCAAAAGAGGCAGAATTTAATGAGAACATATTATTTTGAATAATATACATATGTACATTTTTAGGTGCCTGACAGATCATTTTCTATGTTTGTAAATTAAAAGATCATGTTACATTAAGTGAATTAAAAGAATGAATTTATTTTAATCCCCAAATGTATTTTGCAATCTGACATACTGCATTTATTACTTTTCATGCCAATATGGAGACTTTCTCTTGTAAAAGTCAAACCCAATGAAAAACTCCCATGCGCATTTTTTTTTGCCATGTTTTTAATAAAACAAGCATGGGAAATGTCTTGGGCCTGATTCCTCCCTCCGCCTCCCACACATTATTTTAGTAATAATAATAATAATAGGTTTTATACTGCAGTATTTACGTTGTCCTTTTGTATTTACAAATAAGAAAATAAGTGTAAAGAATGAAAAAAATGCATCTTTTTCAAGAATCAATTAAAAAGAAGCAAAAAAAACAATGGGCAATGTGAAGCACCCAAAGGAATGGGATTGTCAGTCTGAAGAGATTTTGCTATTTCAAGAAAGGCTGGCATAAGCCTTTGCTGTTCTTGGAGTTGTTGGCATTTTCTTTCAATATGTAATAAAAAGAAGTCAGTTTTGTGTTTTCACATGCTTTGATTTCTTGTTCCCATGTCTTCATATACCTCTGGGAAAGAACAGATATATATAGATACATAGATATATAATGGTTGTCCACAACGTTGCCTTTCTTTTCTTTAAAAAACACTGTTGCAAACATATAAACAAACAGGTAGTTCCAAACATAAAATAATTCTTCAGCCTGAATGACAGCTCTGGTATTTGACTGAATTTTTAGTATGCGTAAGATCTCTAGTTTTGAAAAGGTAAGACAGGTCTGAGCCATAAATAATATAATGGCTAATGTAGCTCCTACCTTGCTGCTTTTTCAGGACAGATATTTCAAGCTGCTCATGCATTATCATCAATAATGCACCAGAGCATCTTCTGTAGGGCAGCAGTGTTGATTTAGTCTGCAGCACAAACCCTCTGCTGAAATGCCTGGTAAAGCTTTGCATTCTCATTGCTCTTCAGCAGTTGGCAGGGCAGAAATTTATGAAATGGTTAATACTTGATCTGAGAGAAACAGTGTGCATGAGATGAGAAAGAGATGATGTAAATTTATCTTCATTTGAAGTGAAAATGAAACTCAAGTTACAGCTTCTGCTTGCAGAAGAGTTGTGAGCTGTCAGTGCTTACATATAAAAGCTGGCTAAACTTCTTGCACATTTGCTTTTCCAGCCATTTTTAAATTTCTTTCATATGTGGAAGAGCTTGTCCAGTTTGTCACAGAATTTACATTTAGTTTAAAAAATGTGCAAGTCATTAAAAAACCCCCAAAGTTTTGTATGTGGCACTGACATAATGGCCTGTGACTGTGGAACCCAGAAATGGAGCAGAACATTTTCCTCAAAAACTGATTTCATGTTTTCCCTTTGGTTCTTTGGAGGACCGTGGGAGACAAATCTGCAAAAGACTATTGTGAACAGTGACTAGCATGTGAATATGAAAGTGCAAAGTCAGCTATCATCTCAGCTCATTTTTTGACTGCAATTAGGTTGTGAGTCTGTCAGTCCAAACCAAGCAGAGTTTAACAGTTTAATTAGTTTCCAGCATTATTCTTACTTTTTAAGAGCTGGGGCACATTTAAAATTCTGTAATTATTTAGAGCATCAGAGGCATATGTGCCTGTGTAGATGAATGGATGAAAAGGCTAATTAAAGCATAAGGAAAAGTGGAAGGAAAAAGCTATTCCTAGGGTATTAGGCATTGGCTAGTCCACAAATTTGCTGGTACTGCTACTGGGATTTCTAAGAGCAAGAGAGAGAACACCAGCTAACAGTGTAGAACTTAGATTCAAAGACAGGATCTGATCTCAGACTGTAAATCTGAGAATGAAACAGTGTTTTGGACTCAACTTTCCTTGAACATGAATTCTAATAAATTTATGAAATTACAGCAGTTTCAGTCAGAACCAGCAGGAATAAGAAAAAAATGTTCACTTTACTAACAAACCAGTTTGGCTCTCATAATAATTGTTCTTTTGTTTTGTACAAAGAGAAATTCCTGTTGTAAGCGAAGTGCAGGAAATTCTGTATCATTTTTCCCATGAACATTGCTGATTACTGTACAGATGGCTGCATATCAAGTCCGTGGGATTCATCCATAAGCAATCATTACTTTGCACTACAGGAGTTTGGAATTACTTTCCCAGCTCTGTTCCCTGTTCTCTGGTGTTTTGGATCAGGAAAACCTGATACTGAATGCTGAAGCATCCTGCTGCAAGTGCCAGTATTGACTTAGTTGTCCTTCTTTACCTCTCAGAGTGCTCCTTCATAGCAGATCAGGAATTGGAAAATTCATGAAAGTGGTCTTTCTGAGTACTTTACCGATTATCACGTTTAGCAGATTTTGTTTTATTAGTGAAAATTTTGTTCCTACATTTCTTTTTAAAAATCTTGATATATGAAAAGAGCATTGTCACAAAGTTCAAGTTATGCTCAGTTTCAATTTATTTCTTTTTCAGAGGGGTCATGTATTAGTGAGAAAGTTGAGAAGGAAGACACGTAGGAGAAAAAATAAAAGATGTACTTTATGAATACTATTTTTTTACATCTGTTTAAAAAAACATCTTAAAGCTCAAAGTGAGTAACTTGCAGCAGAACAAAAGTGTCATTAGTAATTCATTATTGCTTTCTCACTGATCAGCTTACTTTTACAAGCATGGCTGCATGTTTGCATACATAATTTGGACACAGTTGAAGATGTGACTTGCACAAAATTTGTAATAGTGTAAGTACTGAATGCTAATGCAGCCACAGAAACATTGTGATTACTCAGCCAGCTGATTAGTATATTGGTAAGAGAGCATATTTTCCTTGTCAACCGTAAAAGAAACAGAACACATCATAAAAACATGGAAAATGTGATATAATAGGCTTGTTACCAAATAAAGTCTTGTGTGCTGTTCTTAATTTGTAAGAAAGGCTGTCGATATTCAGAACAGATTTATGGCAGCTATACTGCAATTACAGGAACTTTACAGTGTATTCACTCTTCTTATGCCAAGAAGTGCTATGAAGTAGGTGATTTGAACAAAACCAGGACCACTGGACACTAACCACATAAGCACAATGTGTTGTGGTCTTTCTGGTATTTAACTCAGCAAAAGTGTTTCTGTGGTGTTCCCAGCCAGGTTAAAATTAAGACACTGTTTACTCAGGTCACTAAGCATTGTCTGTTAATATTCCAGTAACTATTTTAACAACCACTGGTTATTGATCAGGTGACCAGTTTCAACATTGCAAAAAAACCCCTCTACCTCTACTTGGCACACGGCTGGCAGGTATGGAAGCTTTGATTAGAATGCTGTGATTGAAGACGTAACCTGCTCAGTGGGAAGTGCTGATGTCTCCGTGCCATGAAACTAGAGCCACCCTTTTAAAACATTTGGGAATTTTCATTTGAAATAAAATTTGAAGATCTTAGCTTTTGTTTTTCACACTCAGACAAAACTAGCATGATGAAACAGTAGACTGGAGTCTTGAGGAAAAGTGAGGGATTGGATAGGAAATGGTGGAGGAACTGATGTAGCTTATACCTCTCACTGGAATCACAAACTAGCTACCAAATGTAAATTGTTCTGGATGCAAAACTGTCTTTGAGCTGCCAGATGAGTGCGCTTAGCCTTTAACTTACTGTTGATGGTCTTGTTGCGGTTGCTCAGGAATATGCTGGATAACTTCATAAATCGTGCTAAGCACATCCTGGCCTGGGACAAAGTCAGAGCCAGGAACAGATTGACTTGAAACCTAAAGGTAGTAGAGCATTCCTGCTGTAAGTACAAAGGGCAAAAGATTCAACAGAAATTAAACTGATAATGTAACTTCTCATTTTTTAAACTTATTCCTATTGATGGTTTGTCTCTGGATTTAGCAGTTCATCTCTCCTAGTTTACATTTCATTTTGAGTAAGTTTTCCTCACATTTACAGTAAGGCAAGCAATAGTTTTAAATTCATATAGGATCTTACAAGATTTAGGATGCAGCTTCTGCATTTAATATAGCAAGTATTTTATATTAGTGTACAGAGGTCAAGAAAGGAACCTTTAATAAAGAGAGAAGCAGGAGAATAGATAGTAAAAAAAGGAGAAAATATTCAGGGAAAGGGTTCAGCATAAAGCTCCCACCAGCATGTCAGAGAGAGGGAACTGCAAGGAAATTCCATAAGCAAGGTAATAATAAAATTGTTCAACATGTTCAGTATACAAATCTGCTCTTATGTCAACACCTAAACCCTGCATCCATAAGGAATTCTCAGCCATTCAGCCTATACCAAACCTCTAGTCCTCCATTATCTCCACTTTCTTGTTTTTCCCTTTTCCTGTTAACTAAAATGAATCAGTGGATCAAATGTTGACTTTATCTCCAATGCCATAAATCTGAGGAACTAAATATAAACCAGTGGAGTTTCTCCTTTTTCTTGAAATTTTACTGGAAATTAGAATAGATTTCATTGCTTGTACATCCATTCTGTTGTCCTTGTCACCTCTTTCTCCCTTCTGACCTACTAAGACACCAATTTTGCAAGAATGTGACTTTGTGATATGATCAACCTAAGGGATATCACAGTGTGCTTAAGGCTGTGATGATTTAGGGACTAATCTCTGTACTTAATAAGCATCCNCATGGCCAGTCTCCAGCCTCTAGTGCCCTGGATGATGTGGGAAAGATTGTAGAGGGAAAAGAGGCAGTGATAAAAGCACACTGTGTTCTGACAACACAGAGATAGGTAGTACAGAATGTGGTAGAGGCTCAA
>VYZX01005342.1:43817-60985 GCA_013401335.1 Brachypteracias leptosomus
ATGAATAAGTATTTGGTGGATTTGAGTCTGCTGAGCAGTCGAACAGTATAACTTCCCCCATGTCAACTGTAAACACTGCCCCTATATTCAGACCTTTATCTGATTTAACTCTAAGTCCGTAAGGTCCATCTGCTTTGAAAAAAAAAAAGAAGACACAGTGGAAAATTAAAGTACATTATTATCTTTAAATAGAAACACATCTCTAAACTTAGAATTTTTAAGTTAGACTAGCCTTTACAATGGCTGGCACTGCATTAAATAATTTCAGTTAAAAGGCTTTCAGTTCAATAGGTTACTAGGTTTATCTAGCTTCATCTCACACTACACCCACTCAATACTGATCTAATCACTGTTTAGGGAAAAAGCACAGGTCTATGCTTTGTTCAGTACGATAAAAAGAATGAAAACTGAAAACAGTTGGAAAAGCTGCGAAGAAAAGAAGCAGGTCTTCTTCAGGGCTGTATTTGACACTTTCTACTTAAATGTCAAATTTAGACCAATAAGTAATTTCTTTGTACATTTAAAAGTGAACAAATTAGCCTTGAAATATATAAACATTGATTATACTTTGATTTGATTATGCTTTAAACATTATACTTTGCAGTATAATTATTTGGGGAACTATCCTACAGGTATAATATAAAATTAAGTGTGCCTTACATAACTTTAGAATAATTTTCCATAAATGACTGTTAAAATAAACTTGAATCTTTCCCCTACTTTGATAGGCTTCTACTATTTTAACATTTATGTTTCTTTCAAGAGTTAGCCTGTGTGCTGAAAGAAAGTTGTGTTTCTGAATGTAATTAGAAGAGGTATATCTTGTCCAATAGTCATGTGTCACTCAGAAGATTGAGCAACTATTTTTAGGGTAATCTTCATAGGAAAATGGGAAGGGACACAATATATTTAAATATGATAAGAATATTTCCCATGCTATTTTTAATAGCTCATTTCAGATCATGGGGTTTTTATATCTTTACACTTTAAATCTGTTTTCACAGGGATCTAAGTACAGAGATTAGAGAATATAATAATAAAAATGTGCCTTATTAGATTACTTTTTCCAGCAAAAAGAACTAATCATTTTAATGTCACAAATTCCCTAAGGGCTTACATGCATAATCAAAAAACCACAGACCTAATATTGAAAGATGTCAAAAGAAGAAAATATGCATAACATCTTTTTGGTAGGATCCCTAAAGTTCAGTAAAGCCGCTTACAAGTGCCTCACACAGAATGGTGTAGTAAAAAGACAGATAAGTCAATATTATGCCCATTGTAGACAGTGCAATCGAGTAATATTTCCAAGTTCTTAGGGTTGTCTGGGTTTGAATGTGAAATTCCTGCTACATGAAGCACATTTCAGACTCTGTTTCTTATCAGGAAATTCAGGCTGTTGTTACACCTTCCTCTTTCTGTTTATTGTCTGTCTCTTTTTATGAGACTGATTTATTCTTCAAGGATACATAGACAAACAGCACACAGAACAAACAGGCCATTTTGTGTGTGCCTCTGTTTTTTTTTTTCTATTTATGAAGGCTTAGACAAGAGGACACAGACTATCACATGAGGACATCAGTTTGGTCCACTTTTAACCACTTGTCCATATTTCCCAGTGTAAACTTGTCAAACTTTTTTTGTCAAATTTTCTCTACTTCTTTCTTAGTGGCAAGCTTTTTGCAGTCTCATTTGAAGGAAGGCCCAAGATCATGCATAATATTTACTTGGGAAATGCAGTGTAGATTGCCTTCTCCATGAATTAGTGCTGCTCCCACCTACATCGCAGGGGCCACTCTGAAGAATCAACGAGTCTTTTAAACTCTAGATGCTTGGCTGGTTCTCCACAGGTCCTGCAGTTCCTGAGTCATTTTCTTTACTGTATCCAAGAGCCAGCTGACTTTGTAATGAGCATTTCTGGGAACTGCAGACCTACCACCACTACTTTGGCTTGGTTTACCTCACTCAAGCTGCACAATTCTGCGCACGGGGAGTTCTCCCAGAAAAGCAGACTCTCACAGGGGCTTGCCCATTACAGGTATTTACTTCCTTTTTTTCAGATGGGAAAAGGGAGAGTTGTACTGAACTTCGACATTTTTATAAATGAAAGTAAAACCCTTCACACATTATTTATAGGCAGGAAAACACTTTTTTACTTTGCAGGACAATTCAGTGGTTCCTCCTATCCAATTCTTCTTTCTTGGAAGAATTAGCCTTTATATTTACTGATACTATAAACTTTGATACATATAAACAGAGATTAACAGGAAGAATAGCTGACTGGTCTCTGTGCCCCTTCACTATAGTGGGAGATTTGCCAAAGTCTGCAAAAGAATCAGAACTGAGTTCTGCTTTTTTATCAGTATCATAACAGTGCAGCATAGACAGTTAACACTAAGAAGGTAACTACACTTTTGTATGAAAGCTGACAATCGAAAGAAACCATTATAAAAATACTGATGCATGCTGGCTGGGGAGGTATGTTTGGAAAAACAAAGAAAGGTTTTCTTAAGAAATAGTAAAATCTTGGCAAGGTCTGAAAAGGGGCATTCCTTGATGATGTCAATACAAGCATCGGGTAACCCTTCTGCTTCGCCTGGATCATGTTTTTGCCTCTTCTGGGCATCCTGTACATCATTGAGATCCCTGAACACTGAGTAGCTGATGGATATACTCAGCACCAAGGATGTTTCTGAAAATTAATCATTTCCTCTCTAGGACTAAATACATTCTAGCTTTGGGAAGTCCCAAGGAAGAAAATCCCACCTAGTCTGTTACATTCAACTCCATCAGCACAGTACAATAGTTTCTGCTGCAGCCTCCACGGCAGCAGCTTCTTCCAATCTTGAAATAATTTATGAGTCATACTACTGCAATTGCCATGTTCTGGGGTTCGTTCTCATCATAGCTAATGGAAAAGCAGAATAACATTAATGAGAACTGAAGAATAAACCACTTCTGATTCTCAGTGAAAAAAACACAGTGACAGCTTTCATGGATCCCTCAGCTCTACTTCTCCTTTACAGTATCGTTTTCAACAGAAACCTGCCCCTTTTCTCCATAAAGCCAGTTAACTAAATGACTTGTAAAATAATAAATCATCTGTTCTGAGTAACAGTTTACTGCTCTGTGGGAATATTTCCAATTGCTCCTATCACCACGAGACTGTTACAGTTTCCAAGCAGATGGCAGGTATTTACTGTGAGTGACCTTTTTTTTATCACCTTCAGTAACTCCCCTGCAGCAAAGACATATGGCACATAGAGATCCCAGGGCCTGTTCTGGATTGTTATTGACAACTGGGAGCTGGGAGACAAACTACCTCTGCAGGCAGAGGTTGGGCCAAACTATGTGACTTCATATAGTTCAGGAAGTAACTCCCAGTTACTAACTTGGATATGGAGAGTAGTGCAAATATTACAGGTGTTCAGCATCACATTGTTTTCTCTTAATATTTTTTTCAAATCTTCAATTATGCACAAAGCAAATCCTCAGTTCTGATGAAACAAAAAGTACCTTCTGAAAGTGCAAATACTTATTTCCACCTGTGGAGAAAAAAGGTTTTGCTGTTTTGAGCTCAAACAGCAAAAGCATCCAGAAATGTGGATGAGATTTTAAAGTTCTGCTAAACAATGGGTCAAAAATAGGTTTTCAGTTTAGAACTTTGAAAAATTTTTCAGATTTGCTGGAAAATACATGTAGTTGAATGAGGAGGAAGGGAAGTGCCAGTGCAGATGTCCCAGACACTTGTCAGTGCAGTGAGTGCTCTGGAACCCATCCTGTTTTCAACAGCTCAGGAAAGCAAGTGCCGAATGGGCTGTGCCACAAACAAAAAGATCAGTCTGAAAGGTAGCAAAAGTGTCAGATATTTTTCTAGCCTGACCTGATTTTATCACATTGTAAGAAAGGTGTCAGGTTGTGCTGGATACAGTGTCTGTCCCCAAGTTTTGTGTAGGTATTCTTTGAAGAGAGAGCTGTATAAGGCCCATTCATAGCTCATTACAGTGGGAAAAGTAGTAGAGGCAGCACATTCATACACATGCAGCTCTCATTCTTAGCACTTTAAGAACTTAAGTGAGCTGAGATTGTGACTGTACAAAAGCAGGTATTTAAAAATGTGCTACCTTGAGGAAAGAATATGATTTTTATTTTTTTAAAATTACAATAATGATAAGTTAAAACTCCATCTGTTCTGGTTATTTCCTTGTAGAGCATTTTATCATGATTCCTCTGTCTAAAAGAATGGAAGCTCAAGTCACATCTGTCCTGTTTAGGGCTCTAAATGTCTTCATATCTGCTTTGCTGTCAATTTTATAAGCTGCACCCAATAGATTTTCTCTTGCCAAACAATGTCCTTGTTAGGCTTTGCTAATTTAGGCATTCTTTCCTCCTGGTGCACTGCAGAGATCCCCCTCCCCACCCACTTTAGATGCAAGACACCCCCTATCTGATTCTTTCAAGTTATAATTAAATAAGTAGCAGAATGGATATTAGAGATGAAAGGAGGAGAAGGAAAAGATGACATAGTAAGAGGTGTAAGTTCTGAATATGCTGGTAGTGCAATCATATGAGGTCTAGGGCATGGGCTGTCCACCAACTCCAGATAACAGAGCCTGGCAAAAACCAGAGCAAGCGCCAGCTCTTGGCTGGACAGGAATCCAGTTCCAGTCCTTGCACTGTGTCATCCACACTGTGCAACTGGGTAAACTGGTTATATCTGAAAAGGACTGGACAAGTAGATCCTGACCTGTCTGATTTCAGGTCTTGTCTGAAAAGGACACCTTGACCCCGAGAACATGAGGATCAGAGCCCAGCAAGGTCACATCTGTAGCATGCAATACTTGCAAATCTTGGAGGCACTGGGAGTTGACATCCCAGGAGGGATAAGGAACAAAATGAGAGTGCCCTTTCTAAGATTTAAAGTACAATTGTTGGGTGTTGACTAAGCCAATCTTTTGTTTCCTCTAACTCATTTAATTCATGAACTCAGTCTATGCTCAGGGTTAGTTTCCCACTGCTATAATTTCCAGTCAAAATATATGGGTAGCTTATGATCTATTCTTCTGCCAAGTTGGCCTTTATGCAACTTTTCTTGCTTTCTCATGTTTCCCACTTGATGTGGAAAGCAAACGCTTCTTTCACCTCTGATTTTGCTAAACCAGACCGGGGGGGGTCTCCTCTATCCCTTTCTGTTCTGTTTCTTTCAAGTTTGAGCCCATCGCTCAGGGATGTGTAGGAACTGCGCATAACAATCTACATGTGGTCTCATCTTCTCTGTGCCATTAGTATTCCCTTTATTTCTTTCTGCAAACGCTTTGCCAACACACCCTAGAATTACATATGTCTCTCTCATGCCAGAATCACTTCCAGTTCACAGATATCTTGTGATAGCTCAAGCACCTAGGTTCATTGCCCCAGTTATTTCTCAACCATAGAATCATAGAATAGTTTGGGTTGGAAGATCTAGATCATCTAGTTCCAGTCCCCCTGCCATGGGCAGGGACACCTCCCACTAGACCAAGTTGTGCAAGGCCCTATCCAACCTGCCCTTGAACACCTCCAGGGATGGAGCACCCACAACCCCCCTGGGCAACCTGTTCCACTGTCTCACCATCCTCTGAGTGAACCAACCTCCATCTTACCAACAGTTCATTGTTTTTATTCTCTAAAAGTGCATGTCCATTTATTTTCACTAGCAAATTTCATACCAGTTCTATTACTCTGTCAAAGTCATTCAGTTTAACGTCACAGGTGAACTTGAGTGACATACTTCCAATCCTTATGCTGATGTCATTAATGGAAGTATTAAACAGGGCTGGACATGAAATGATCTTGGGGAAAACCACTAATACCTGGCACTTCCTGTATTTAGCTTGTTGGTACTGCTTGCTGTCTTCATTTTAAACAATATCTTCATGTATATCCATCTATTTCTTTCCTTTTTCCATCTCCTCCAGATCTGAAAATATCTGTACTGTGAAATACTTGGATGTTTCTGTTTGAATTCTGCATTTCAGACTCATCTTCACAACTATGTAACACCGAGTAACTTCATTACACTCTTGCAAGTTAGAGCTGTTACAAACGAGCTCATTTTGAATGCAAGCTCACATAGAATGTTGACTCAACTGTTTTCTGCCTGCTTTCATATTTAAAGGCACTCTTGGCAACCAGATCATTTATACAAAGGTAATTATGAATATTTCATCTACTCACAATATATGGTTGGAGCAATTATCTTACTTTCCATTGCACTGACAGGGTTAGATACGAGACAGCTGTAGTTCCCAATGTCTTCTTTTACAACAGGAAGAATTAGAACTGTTGCATTGTTTGATGAAAAGGTGTAATTAGGGCTGGCATGGAGAGGCTTCCCATTTTTCATCCACTGGTAAACTACCCTTGTACCTTTTTCCACAGTACATTTTAATGTAATATTTCCTACATACTCCACTACCCCTGAAGATGGTTCAGTATGTACAATTGGCTTTGTGACAGGAACTGTAAAATAAAGAAATACAAAAAGTTATAAAAGTGGTGAGCCAGTATGTCACAGTCTTCACTGCTAAGATGATACAAAGAGTAGCCATCATCCTCTTTAGAAAGTACTCGAATTTCAAATTTTACTTATTAAATGTGGTTAAAGGTTGAAAAGATAATGCTGTATTCTCAGCTGGTAACTTTAAGAATTGTTCTAGTACTTAAATGAAACCTGACTGTTTATATTACTGGTAATAGAACAAAGGCTGCAGTCAGGTATATATATCATGGCTTCCAGCGTCTGCCTCATACGCAGATCCCTGTGGCCACAGAAGTGAAGAGTGCAAACCATGACATTGCCCATGGTCTGTGAGTTCCTCAGTGTGGCTGCCTGGAGCTCTGCTGACACTGAGCACCACTGAAAGACGTTGTTGAGGCATGTGTAAGGATGGCTGCAAATTATGACGAGTGTGGGAGTTGCCATGTCATTCATTTAATTATTTCAAGACGAAGAGTTACAGAGCTTTCTTCATATAATCCGTAAATTACATTAGTCTCTTGTCATTCTTTTAGTTCATTCTTTTCTATATCCCCTTTTCCCACAACAAGGAACAGAAAACAAAGAGGCAACTTCAGCATTTTAGGAATTCAGATCTGGGCTTCTTTCAGACACAAGATCACTGGCAAAAGTCAAGGAGTCCTCTTTGATAGTTACAGAACTTAAAGTTGTTCAGGAAGAAAGACTATTTGAAAACTAATGCATCCTCATGATTGATAGCACAGCAGAGCCTTATGAAACATTGTTTCTTAGAATTTTGTCTAATTTAATACTATTTATTGCCTTCTATACTCCTTTTTTTCCTTATGATCCAGAAACATTAGTCAATATATTAGTTTTGTTTCAAGATTACATACTGTAGGGTTCCCTACAATAGCAGCAGAAAACCAACAAAACTAAATAGTATTTATTCAGGTATGGTTGGATTAAATTACACACTATTGTAACTGGAAACTAAGAACTAGTACTTCAAAACTATTGCAATTTTAATTTCAAAATGAAGATACTGTATTTTACTAACTTACCATCAACAGCTACTTGAATCTTTTGGCTGGCAGCTACTGTCCTATTTCCACGGACATTGACTTTTACAATATAATTGCCCTCATCACTGATATGCAATGGATTGATCATCAAAGATGCATTTGGTGGTACGAGGGTAAACTTGTGCTGATATTCCAAGTCTGGAACTACTGTTTGATTTACAGAGCCAAGCAAGTATTTTGGATTACTTTGAGGCCTCTCAAAAAGCCAAATTATCTGGACTTCAGAAGCTGTAGCGTTGAAATTGTAGTCAACAGTGAGATGGAGTGGTTGCCCCTCAATGCCATGGATGGTATGAGATGGTACTGTCAACTTCAAGGCAGAACAAATACCTGCATAAAAATGAAAGGACAAACAAATAACCAAACCCAAACCACAAATGGAAACACTGGAAAACTCAAATTATGAGCAATTCTCACAGAGAAAAAACTCCCAGAGTTAAAGCTTACACTTTTTGCGCAAGATTTCAGTAAGATTTCAGGTAAGAAAGGGGCAAAATATCATTGACTGTGATGATGTTTGATCTAGCTATAGATATCCAGCTTAAAAAATATATGACAAGCCAAGGGAAGGATATTTGCAATTTCTGGACAGAGGATCTTTTATTGTTAAGTCTGACATGAGGTCAAAGGTTTGTCTTTACCTTAATGTTTAAAATATTTTCTCTTTAAAATATTTCCAATTTCTAACAGTCTTGGATTGCACACTCAATTTTTAAGATTTTTTTTTTCCTGGGTTTAGCCAGGGAGACCTTTTTGACTATTATTTTGCCAGCTATCCTGAAAAACTGACTGAAAATCTAACAAGAAGCACTTCCATTAATTTGTCTGATTAAAATGATACATAGTTATTGCTATTGCACTGTACACATAAGACTAAATACAAGAAACATTACTAAGCTTGCAAAGTCAAGTATTCCAATTTTAGGAAAGAGCAGAAGGTTTGCTGTTGATATGCATAAAAGCAAAACTTTCAGCCACATCATTAATCTGTTCTCTGAGAATTCTGCCTTCATTAAATAGGCAACAAAAGGTCACTCCTGAGTTAATCATCTGCATTCCTGTGTGTCATTTTAGAGTGATTTTTCATTGTGTCAGCTTTAGACAGATCTATAGAACATTATTACAGATTTAATCTTAGGACTGAGTGATCGATAGCCACAGCACTCAAAAGTACAGCAACGGCATGAGGAGTTGACATCGAGTTGATTTCACAACACTATTACAATTGATAAGACTTTACAGATGAGGAATTTATGCACATACAAAATTAACAGAAAAAAAGACACCCATTTGGGATATCAGTTTGAAATATTAAGGACTCAAGTTTTCAAAATACACACAAGCAGATTTTAGTATGTTCAAGACGCAGCTCCTATTGACTTCAGTTGCAGGTTTGAGTGCTCAGCTTTGAGTGTTCAGTATTGCTGAAAAAAACACTGCAAGTGCTAGCTCAAAACCCTAGGAAAAAAAGCAACCTCTTATTAGTAATAACATGTAAAAATCCATGATTTAAGTAATCCATCTACCACTGCATAGGAGAGCACTGGAAACAGAAAGAGAGAATTCTCTGACCAGGTCAACATGCAAAGCTTTCACCATACACCAGCTATTCCTTTCTTGCTACTGAGCATCTTCTTGACATGCTTCCCAATACCTGTAACAAAGAAGTAGCTCCCTCACTGAAGTACATACACCCCCTACCTAGAAAGGGAGCCAGAGGGAGACATCTGTGAAAAAAATGTGGCTGTGCTATTAAAGATTAATATAATGCAGAGATAACTTTTTTTTTTTGCTTTTCCTGCCTTCATAGCACTTTTCTTTATAAGAAAAATAAATTGTTAGAAGTTCATTTGTGCCTAATTTCCTAGATTATATAGCATGAAAAGACAAAAATATAAATTTGGTAGTATAATATGGTATCTATATATGGCTTCTGGGTTATAATCTCCACATCTCACTGCACAGCTGTTTGCCAGTTGAGCTAACAGCAAAGAAAACTGTCACTGGGGATTGGGGTAGGGACAGAAAAAGGGGCTGGAGGTAACAGATGCTACATGGCAATATGTAATGCCAGTAATTTGAGGTGCTGGAGCACATCCAGAGAAGGGCAATAAAGCTGGAGAGGGGCCTGTAGAACATGTCTTATGAGAAGCGGCTGAGAGAACTGGGACTGTTTAGCTTAGAGAAGGCTGAAGGGAGACCTTATTGCTCTCTACCTGAAAGGAGGTTGTAGAGAGGTGGGTGTTGGTCTGTTCTCTCAAGTAACTAGTGATAGAACAGAAGAAAATGTCCCCAGGTTAAGACAGGGGAGGTTTAGATTGGATATTAGGAAAAATTTCTTTACTGAAAGAGTGGTTAGGCACTGCAATAGGCTGTCCAGGGAAGTGGTGGAGTCACCATCCCTGGAGGTGTTCAAAAACCCTGTAAATGTGGCACTTCAGGACATGGTTTAGTGGTCATGGTAGTATTGGGTTGACAGTTGGACTTCATGATCTTAGAGATCTTTTACAACCTTAATAATTCTCTGATTATATGAGTCTAATTAACATTAGAGGTACTCTCAAAAAGCACGAAAAGTAGCAGAGAGAGGTGCCATGGGAGGGGACTGGCTTGTGGGTAGTCAGGAATATTGTCCATGCTGCTGGAAGTGCTGCACAAAACCATGTCAGATACACTAACTGTATTTCAGGAAAAAAACCCTATTGCTAAGAAACCCCTGGTCATATTCTGTCCATTCAGAACTCGTGTTTTATAGTCACTACAAAGGCAGCTACAAAGTCTACCTTAAAAAAAAATCATTTTGTGACTGGTTTCATTTTCCATAAAGCTGAGCAGCAGTATATGCAACTAGAGAAGCCAGCTTGCCATTCTTCTGAGGGTTTGTCAGGGAAACAAAAGGAAAATATGGCAGAACACTACAGGTGTCACATGTATAAAGACAGTGAAATCCCTTGACAGAAAGAGGATGGTTGGAAGTAAGCTGAGATGGGAGAATAGGACAAAAAAGGGAGGAAGAGTGTAGAAAAAATATGGAGAGGTTAAGTGAAGGATGCACAGGAGAGAGATGTTTACATGCTTAACTTCTTCTAGATCAGAAACCTGAAACAGCTGAAACACACCAAATTGAAGCCTCCTCCTCTACCCCTTTTTAATAACATTGGTGGCCTGGTGTTCTTGCACTTTCTAGTGCTGCACAACTCTCAAGGCATTTGACACGGTCCCCCACAACATCCTTATCTCTAAGTTAGAGATTATGGGTTCGATGGGTGGACTGTTCAGTGGATAAAGAACTGGCTGGATGGTCGCATCCAGAGAGTGATGGTCAACAGCTCAATAGCCAGATGGAGGAAAGTGACGAGTGGTGTCCCTCAGGGGTCTCTGCTGGGACCGGTGTTGTTTAATATCTTCATTAATGACATTGACAGTGGCATTGAGTGCACCCTCAGCAAGTTTGCAGATGATATCAAGCTGGGGAGTGCAGTTGATACACCAGAGGGATGGGATGCCATCCAGAGGGACCTGGATAGGCTGGAGAGGTGGGCCCAGATGAACCTTATGAGATTCAGTAAGGCCAAGTGCGGGGTCCTGCACCTGGGCCGGGATAACCAGCACTATCAGTATAGGCTGGGAGAGGATATACTGGAGAGCAGTCCTGTGGAAAGGGACTTGGGGGTGCTGGNAGACTCAGTTAACAGGATACTAGTTTTGTTGGTTGTTTTAACGTTTCTCGGAAGCAAATTCCCTCCCTGCAAACCTTACAATACAGATCAGATTTAAACTGTTGTTGTCCATTTGGCAAGAGTGTAATTTCTCACTAAAACACTTCACAAAATATTTAATGTTGGAAATACATTTCATATACTCCATTGAAAACATTTCAATTTTTAAATCTCCTTGAATGAAATCAAAACCATCTGTCAAACACCAGGATATCTTTAAATGATCAATTAAAAGACCTGTCCATGTTCTTCCTCATTCTTTAGGCATTACATTGCTCAATTTTTGAGTTTATTTAGCTGCCAATAAGTGATTGTGCTGTATGACAAGAAGCCAGTAACAGCTGCAGTGTAATCATAAAATATGTATAACAAATAATATTTCTCAAAGATCTGTTTTTGCAGAAAATTAGCAAAAACCAGGCAGGTCTAGTGAGCACTAGGATAACTGGGACTACCGCTGTAGATGGTATCACCATAATACAGTAAGACAAAGAGAATTGTGGCTGGAAAACTTAATTTCTTCTCAGTTAAAAAAATATGGGAATAGAGAGCTGTAAATTAACTGTCTTCCACTCCATTTGTGGGGAAAAGCAGCTCCATGTAACAGATTGAAACAACATTTTCATCTGAAGGTAAGGAAATTCTTTTAGCAAAGACTAGAGGTGGTGAGGGCAGAAACTCCATTTTCCTCTGGAGTCTGCTCAAGAGTGGCTTTGGCCAACTGGAGTTTTTGCTGCTCTCTCTGGGTCTGCTGGAGTGATTTTGTGGAGTGCCATCATCACGTAGGAGGTCCTCTATAGCCAGTATAGCCAGGGGCAAAGCAGGCTGAGGCTCAGAGAAGTTGTTAGATAATGGTGCTCTTTCAAAGGCGCAGGTTTTACAGAAGCAATGCTGGGAGACTTGTGGTTTTAACAGAGATCAAATCTTTTGCAGTCTGGAATATTCTTCACCGAAAGGATTATTCTTCACTGAGAGGGTTATCTTCTTCACCAAAAGGGTAATCAAGCACTGGAACAGGCTGCCCAGAGAAGTGGTAGAGTCACCATCTCTGGAAGTATTTAAAAGATATGGTGCTGAGAGTCATGGTTTAATGGTGACCTGGCAGTGCTGGGTTAATGGATGGATTCAATGATCTTAAGGGTCTTTTCCAATCTAAATGGTTCTATGACTCTCTTCTATTAGACTAGTTTTGATTTTAATTAAAACCAAAGACTCTTATGACCAATCCTTGAATTATTACTATTAATAGTGAAATCAAGCCAATGTACCAAACTCTTACTTCATTTTCATTGGGCACAAATTCCACATAATTACGTCTATCTCTATAGCTTTCTAAATATAATACACATTTTCCAAGAAAATGGAATTCCAAAAACTAGTTTTTGTATAATGACCGTAAGGGTTGAACCAAAACGACCTCCATTTGGAGCTCAGTGATCTGTGCTTTGCTTCCATCTCTTTGCTATCACCACTATTAGCAAGCACAACAGAATCATTGTTGACATAAAACAAGGGCTGCAGCTTTAGTTTAAATCAAAAACTATGACATAACTTTTGAGTTTATGGCATAAACTGAAACCAGCTTAGCAAGGTTTTATCACTCTCTGAATTTAACATCTCCTTGTCAAAGTGAGTTTGGATTCTCAGCTGCTCTTCTGCTCTCCAAACAGCCTGAACTTGGAGTAAAACATCATCAGGTCAGTGACAATAGTTTTTACGTTTTCTGCAAATATGTTTATTTATGAAAAAAAGACATATAATGGACCAGGACCAGGACCAGGAAATCTGCAATTCCTATACCCTGCAGTTACAATAGCAGTGACCCAAGCATACTCTTCCCCTTTTGAGGATTTTTGCCCAGGAACAAGTGCCACTGAGCTTTAATTGACCCAATTTTTGCCTCTGCAGTTGAGGTCTTTGGTGGGCTTTGTGTCATGCCCCCAGTGCACCCGGTCCTTGTCATGATATAAAGTACAAGCTGCACATTTGCCATACTAGGAAACACGTATCTCTGAGTGAGGGTATACAGTGAGACTTCCTGGTGAACAACTGTGTACCACAAAGCCCTCCATTGGCATACCAGGGTCTCTTGTAGGACTTTAATAAAAAATGTTGAACAAAGTTGAAAGGTAGATAAAGTGCATATTCACTGTATTTTTTTATCAAAAGGTGATTTCATTTTTAAAGAAGAAACCTGATAAACTTCATATAAAACTGCAATTGTAGGGAGCCAAAACTCTTGGTGAAGTATTTAGCTTAAAATCAAGGAATCTAGGTGACGGTATATGACATTCACAAAGAAGGTAAAAGAAAAAATATCCTTACCCATGAATTAGTAGAGGATGCACTACATTTGTATATATATTCCCTTTGTTGATATTTACAAAAACAAATAAATACAGAAAAAGTGAACTACAAGAGTTTGTAGAAATACAAGTTCATCTAACATTTGATGACAGGGTATTCCTGTCAAAGTGTATAGAATATCTATTTCTTATCAATTACATATAAATTTTCACCATTAATTGTAAGGCATCATAACAAACTGAAAAATAATGTATCGGCACTGTCTCGACATAATGCATTTTTAAAGAGATATAAACTTTGGTTCAGAATCTGTCCAGCCTTGTTAAAAAGAATACATAATATATATATCGCTTAATAAAATGTGGCAATAAATACGTAATGAATGCCCATGTTTTGTTTAGATTAGGTATAGCAATAATTTTTGTCAGTTGCCAAAAGTTTCTAGCTCCACTCACAAAACAAGGTGATGCTGATTAAAAGCTTCTAGGCTACCTTCTTAAAATAAAACATTAGACAATATAACAGAAGCATCTTTAAGTTTAGAAGTATAAAGCTAACTCACATTTCCACAATGACAAAGATAATTTATACTGTTTCTTACCTACAAGCAGAAAATATATTTTGCACTGTAAGTCCCAAAAGAAGTTGGCTAAAGAGCTCCAAGAAAGCATCCTGCCTCAAACAAATCCCACCTTCTTCTCCGTGCTCAGCCAGGGCTTGGACCTGCAGCTGCTGGTTTATTTGCTAGGGAAATCAGCAATGAGTTCAGGCCCTATCCTGTCCCATGCCTTATGTGATTTGAATATGTGTATACAAAGAACAAAGGGAGTGGAGCACCTGTTAGATGAGCGCCCATCTTCATTGCCTCCAGCTTTATCGTAACCCTTCCCCGGCAGTCACAGCAAATATGACACAGAATGTAATAAATGAGGCACAGAAGACAAAGTACATTCAATTAAAAAACATAAGTGAATGCACTCAATGTATAGGTTATATAGGTATTAGTATCCTTCAGTTAGTTTCATAAAAAATGCCATGCTGCTAGATGGTTCTTATTTCAAAGTAGTATTCAGAAGACTTTTTTCAGATCTTTTCCAGTGACAGCCTCTCCTTTTCTATTATAAAAAATATTAAAAGCAAGAGCCTTGCTTAAATTTTCTTCTAGTACTTATGATCCCATAACTTTTCCGCATTTTTTTCCTTAACACAAGCATAACTTGGTGTTCATGTTTTGACCCCTTCTCTAAATAGCATGTAATGTGAAGTGTCTACCAGGCATCTTTTAACAAAGAATCCTGGGGCCAGAGTGGACAGCTCACTACAGTTGTTGAGTTGGCTGCTGATTACTGTTTATTTTGCGTTAGCTTACATCGGTTTAATTAATATTGGTATTAATGTATGATTTGGATTTTGTCCAAGGCTGTCACTCACTGTACAAATCTAATCAGTGGCAAACCAGGCAACCTCCCACAGCTGTACATGTGGGAACAGTTTGCAACAGCAAATATTTGGATTGACTGGGATGGTTTATCCTCAAAAAAACACACTATACACTTCCCCTATACAGTTTTCACTATACAATACTTATGCAGACTATTAGGAATTAGCAAACATTAGGTGAGACTGTATTTTGACTTGTGCAGGAGGGACTGGTAGCAAGGAATTGCCTCCCCCTCACTGCAAGGCTCCCGAGAGGTGCTAAATTCACACCAGATGGACTGAACACTCAATTTTTACCTAAGGGAGGTGAAAATACTCAGATTCTTCCAAAATTCCTAGCAGGTCTGTGCATCAAATATAAGAAACATGAAAGTTATTTCAGGTTACCAAAAATGTCAGTACAGTGATCCCACCAGAAATAATGTCACCACCTGCCGTGAGCCAGATGAAGAGGGTATTCCCACAGGCTTCTCAGGTCCACTCTCCTGCCTCTCCTGAATGCTGCTGTTCATAACATGCTCAATCCACTTAGCTGTAGGCTAGATACTTCAAACTGCAACCTTCTATAAAGCCTGAGTTAGAAATTATTATCTACTTGGTTTGAGCATGTAGTAAAATATTGGTCACAGGTTCCAATTAATTTCTGTCTGGAATGAATCGGAGCTTTCACACTGGGATAAAGTCTGTACTGGTGTTTTATATGCCCTATGTGGGCAAAGAAAATGAAAAAAAGAGAACAGATTAGCAAAGTTACATTTTTCCCAGGTGCCCCCTTGTTTCCAGCACTTGGATATATGCTCATTAATATGTTGCAATTTTTTACACTGAATAATTTACACAAAGTGGATGCTAAAAAAACCCATTATTTTTTCTATAGAATTCTAGCTTGTACTGGTTGTTAAATGGCATTTAGATTTATTCAATGCTCACACATTTCTTTTTAGTAAAAGCTACTACATTAGAACAACTCTATTTGCAGCAGTAACATTCTGAATACTCTTTGTTATTTCTGCAAGTTTTAGTTATTACTAACAAGCAACTTTGCTATGTGCTAAACCTGTTAGAGGTTTTCCGCAGAACTATGGATTATATTCCCAATGCTATTCAAAAATAATGAATTCTTGCTAAAGAATGCAAGGAGGAGACCACTGGTCCTGACTTCCCTTTGTCACTGTGTGGGTTCAGGGAGCAGCATGCCTGCTTTTACCTGCCATACCTTGAAACAAGTTATTGGCCAGCTGGGGAGCTAAATAATAATGGGATTAGGAAACCTGCAGAGTTGACCTATGTGCAGACTCCGGTAACTCCAAAAGGAAAGACAACCTTTTCTGCAGGTATTACTGTGCTGCAGTGGATGTGCAGGTATCCGTAAAATAGATTTTAAAAGTTATCAGCTTTTTTTTTATTTTAGTGGAGATCTATACAACTGAGTATAGAGAGACACAAGCCTGTTTTGGTGATGTAAAACTGCATCACCTGTGAACAGCCAAACGTACTTGTATGTTGGGAAACAACAAACACTGGAAACAACCTGAGGCAAACAGAAAATGGTCATTATCTGAATGTATGTTCTAGTTATCCTGCCTTTTAGACAGAGGCTAATTTTGTCTTCTCAGACAATTATTTTCAGTGTCTAAACAAGCGAAGCTCAATATTCAACATCCTCCAAACCCAGAGGAACCCTCGGCCTGCTGGGCCAGCAGTGCCAGCCGAGGCCTTCCTGGATATAAACGCAAGGAAGAGGCCAAGGCCGAGCGCGAGCCAAGGTTTTGGCGACGTGGGTTTAGCAGCGCATTCTAACAGCGGGCTGCCAGACTACGAGCTCCTTCCGCCGCCCGGGCGAGCTTCCAGAGCTGCCGTCCCGCCACACGGAGCGTCTCCTGCTCCGCGGCCCAGTTCCGTCCCACCGGGCGGAGGTGCCTACCGCAGCGGCTGGCTCCCGGCTCCCCGGGAACGGCCGCAGCAAGGCCCGACCCGGCCAGGCCCGCTCCACTCTGCCGCCCTCTCGCTCTCGGAGTCCCCGGCCTGGCCACTCCCGCGCCTCGTAAAGCGCAGACTCCTGAACTCTGCCGGCGCCAGCCGGGCGCTACACGGCAGAAGCGCCCGCCCCGCCCCGCC
>VYZX01005342.1:61002-78769 GCA_013401335.1 Brachypteracias leptosomus
CGCCCCGCCCCGCCCCGCCCCTCTCCCTTCTCGGGACCCCGCCCTCCCGGCCACGCTGACGGGGGCTGTAATTGGGCGCTGCCGGCCCAGGACTACCGATCCCAGGGAGCCGCGGGCAGGCTCTGTCAGGTGGCGTCCAACATGGCTGCCCCGTGGCCGTCAGGGCCGGGACCCGCGGCCGCGCGGTGCCGCTGAGCGCTGTCGGGGCGGCGGTGACGGTGCCATCGCCATCATGCAGAAGATCAAGTCGCTAATGACCCGTCAGGTGAGCGGCTCGGGTCGGGCGGGCAGCGGGATCCCGCCGCGGGGGGTCCAGGCGCTCCCCGGGGACTCTGCGCCAGGGCCCATGGCAGAGGGGGGTGGGGGGCCGGGCACCACGATGAGCCTCGGGGACGCGGACGTCGCCCTCAGGCCTGTTGTGGGGAGAGGTGCGTCTTAGCTCCTGGTACGCGTGTATCCAGCTTTTTTCGCCCTCTTTAAATCAGAAAATGGAAGCGTGCACTGGTGCCAGCGTGTAGCTTGTGTGATCACGAAGTTAAAGATAACACGACTGGTCTGTGTCATTTTCCTTTCTTCATGTATAGTTTTGGAAGTCTGGGCAGTGATACTGTAACGTGGCTTTGTCTGATAGCAAAGGCTTCTGATCGGAAGGGAGTCAAGGCTGTGGAGGGGCCGGGGAGGTGTCTGGGTGGGCACATATTGAATGTGTGCTGAAGTACTTAACGTGTTTCTGTTAGCCTGCTTCCTTGTACCTCTTGTCTGTACGATTTTGAAGATCTAGCACAGGTTTGCATCAGTATTTGTAAGGTTGTGAGCCTTTTTAAAGGAGTGTGTTAAAAGAAAATTCAAGTCATTCATGCATATAAATATCTCTAAAATAAAACCTATTTGCCTGTGTATCTAAATTTGAGAACTTAAAAAAATCATTTGAGTTACCTACTGCCTCAGATGTTCTAGATCATTGTAGAAAATGATGGGAAGGTCAGAAACTAAACTTTGTCTTTTTTTCTGAACTATGTCCTCCGAGTTGTGATGCTTATGGAGGAGACAGGGCTTTAAAATTAACACTAGCATGGAAACTGAATTTCCAAAGTAATGTTCTACTCTCCTTCACTGTAGGGGTAAAAAGGCAGTTTTCAGCTTGACTAAGAGGAGCTGTGGGAAGACTGCCCAGAGTGGAAATGTTGTGGTCTGAAAATGATGCAACTAGCACAATTTTCAGCCTTCGGGAAGGATTCAGTTCTGTTTAGCATTTGATAAAACTTTTTACTGCTTCTGAGGATAAGCTGCTAGTAATGCAGATATTTGAGAGTATGTGTGGAAGATTTTATGTGCAATATGAGAAACTGCAGCAGTTGCGTTGGTTGTTGGTTACCTTGGATTTCCAATGCATAGAGGTGAGTCACCTCTATGGTGATAACTGGTGGTAACTGGAAGGGGAGAATGCTTTGAAATGATGCACAAGGAAATCTGAGAATCAAATCCAAAATGAAGAGGTTTTGGATCCTAGGTAGGTCAAATAATTGTAAAATCTAGTTACTACAAAAGTGATGAACTTGTGAAACACTTTGATCAGTTTCAAAGGATAAATACAAACTTTTCTCATCATAAACTCTCATGGTAATTGCATAGGCCCTTTTGTTTCAAAGAAAGTGTAGATACCCCAGGCCTGAAAGAGACTCGGAAACAGTACTGTTAGGATCAACTGCAAGACTAGGAGGGAAGTCTGCCTGAAACTTGTGGCTCATGTGAACACCATTAACTCTCAAGAGAAGCCAGAGTCTGAACCATATCTGAGCCTTGAATGTTTAGATTCATTTCTGCCCAGGGAGCTGGCAGAAAATGTGCTAAGCGGCATGTTTTGTGGTATTGCTACCTAAAATTGTGAATGTGTTGAATGTTCAGCAAATATACTCAGCTGGTTAATTGATGCTTCCTGTACAAAGCTTCAGTCTACTAGAGCATATTCTATTTATGTGGCTATATGTGTTATAAAGAATAATAATTATATAAAGCAGCTAATGTGGATTATGCATTTTTTCAGTTTAGTTATGTGTAGGGAAAACCAGTCCTCGTAGTATTACATGGTAAACAGACAAATATGTCATCAAGGAAAAATAATATAATTTTGCTACAGAGTAGGTGGCACTTAATTTGAATTCAATTATTTGATTCCATTAAACCGTAAAGTTAGTGGAAGTAAGTATGTTATGTTTTTTTGATACACATGCATTTTAAAATTTAAAATAACGTCTGGAAGTTGAGAGGAGGGTATAAGTGAACTTCATGAAGGGAATGTTAGTGAACTGTACTGAAAAGGTACATATTGCAGCATAAAGCTGGAAAAGCTTAGATGTTTGAGGAGCATAATTTGTAGACTGGTGGTCTTGCTTAAGTATTTATAGAATAAGGTCTTAGCCTGTCAGCCTCATGTCGGTATAATGTATGAAAGGACTTGTAGGTATATATTCAACACCAGGTAAGACTCGTGCAGTTTGATTGCAAAGTACATAAAGAAGTCAATCCTAACTAATTATTAACATTCTTTTAAAGGGTCTAAGAAGTCCTCAGGAGAGTGTTCATGACCTCAGTCCTATTGAAAGCTTTCGGATTCCTAGTAAGGTATGATATACTCAGTCCCTCTGTGCCTACCCCCTTCATTTTATAGTTAGATGACACTTAGTTGTTTGGGTTTTGTTGTGTTTGGGGTTTTTTTGGTGTGCTTTTTTGTTTGTTTGTTTTTATGCTAGGTTTGCTGTTATTCTTTTAGACAGTTTTATTTCTTACTGAAAATCTTTTTAAAGATTTTTATGAAAGAATTAAGAGCTGTGAGACAAAACAGTTCACCAACTCAGAATGAGCTTGCATTAAAATTTCTCTCTTGGATCTTTTGAGCTGTCACTGGATGCTGATCTTAATATTATCTAGATTTTCTGTTGGAATGAACTGAAAAAAAAAGAGGGAAAAATAAGTGCCTTTTTTTTTTTTTTACTTTGGAAAGTAGATGCTATAGGAGTAGCCTGTATAGTTCTTGTCTTGATATTTAGACTTTTCATGGTTATGGTGCCATAAGTATATTTTGTAGTTTTCTGCATATGTAATGAACTTCATGTTCTGTTTTATATGTTATAGCTTTATAACAACAACAAAGATAATAATAATAGTTTTTTGGGCTTTTTTTGAGTCTCACTACTTAAATGATGCCAGCTTACTCATGTGTCACAAATCTTGCTGAGTAATCGGGTGTGAGGGAACAATTGTCACAGTATTTGACTACTCCTTATATCCTGTTGATCTGAGTGGATGATTCACAAGACTTGTTCTGAATGTTGTTTCTTTTTTCCTCCTAATTTGAATTTTGCCTTTAACCAATGAGATATTTAAGTTACTGACTTGAATTTGGATGCCTTATTTTACGATAATTTAAACAATCAAACCAAACCCTTCCTTATGTTTCTTTGTCTCTATGTCAGTACTGTGTAACATGTTTCTTGTTCTACGACAGACCAGAAAAATCAGCTTCACTGTATATTCAAAACATAAGGTAACAGTCTCTGAATTGGCACAGAATACTCTGTTAACAGTGGCCAATCTATTGATTTCAAAGAGTGCAAATATTCAGTTGCAGTGATGTTGAAAGAACTATCTCATCCACATGATTTTAGATTTCAAAATTGCAGACTCCTGCCACCCACTAATTGTCCATTTTCAAACTGTCTTTTGTGCCAAGTCTGCTATCAAGGTAAAAGTAGATGTAGATTGGATTTCCATTCTTTACTAGTTAGATGTTATGTGTCTGGTAAGCCTACGCCTTGTATCAATAACAATGGGAAAGCACACACTTGTCAATAATTTCTAATTTTTTCTTACATTTATGTCAAAGGTGTAATGGAAAAGATTATAACTCGTCACCTCATAACTCTTTAAAGCTAATAAAATTATTCTTTTCTGTGCTACAGAGTAAGATTTTTATATTTTTCTGTCTTGTGGGTTTTTTTCCCTTCCAAAACATTTTAGGTGAGTAGTTCTCAAAATTCCAAGTTGCTTACATTAACTTTTTCCTTCTCAACCAGCTGTATTGAGTTGATATTGAGCTCTTATAACAAGTTGCATTTTTGGGCGATTAAATGAAAACACTAGATCACAAGAATCTTGAGTAAAATTAATGTGTTTTGATCACTTTAACTCCTGGCTATGGTCCCAAGCCACTTTGCACAGTAACTTTACTTCCATCCCTTTTCTTTTGGAGGAAGGATTTATATTGTCATGCCTCCTTAACTTTGCTAAAACCTTTTTTGTAGGATTTTACTTTTCAAATGATGAGACATCAGATGAGGCACTGTAATATGTCTCCTGTCACTGTCAGCATAGATTCAGATACCCTTTCTTGAAAACAGGAGGTTTTTGGGATGGGGAGGGGGAGATACTGTCTGTGTGTGTGGTATGAGAACCATCAAGGAGATTAGGTTTCAGTACTGCAGAGAAGTTCAAAGTCATTTAGCTTTTGGATATTGGTATTTGTTTTGAACTGAAGCTATGTTCAATGCCATGGCAACATACTGATGTCACAAATCAGAATGACGTTACAGGATCAGACGTGTTTGCTGGATATAAGCTAATGCCCCTCAATAGTTACTTTATAATAACGGATAAGCTTGGTAAAGGAAATTCACACTTGAATGCAAAAGTAAAGACTAAAGAAAAGGTGCAGATTTTTCAAGGCAACGAGTAAAAGCGTAACTTCACGCTGCTGCAGGCTGCTATTTGAAAGCATATGTTGCTCTCTGCTGCCACATCTTAATAACTGGTTTTGTTTATTTCTTGAATAACAGAAGTCTCAGGCTTACCAGCCAAATACTGTCTTGATGATAGCATGGTTATGATGCTGCACTTGCGTCATCACACTTCCACATTCAAAGTGGTATCTCCAGATTGATTTAGGGGAAGTGTTAATGAAAGTTTCAAAAGCCGAGTTAAAGCTATAGAGAAGTATGCAGAATGAAAGGGTGCAAAGCCAGCATGAGTTACTGGAAAAGAGCACAAGCCATTGACAATACTGACTCTGAGGACAAAACCATGTTTTTGAAATTGGGGACTGTCACACTAGTTTAGAGGTCAAATGGGAGACATGGAGCACAGGAAGAATAATTTCCCCTGAGGGGAAAAGCAGCAAAATTCGTTTTGGTATTGGTTTGCTGATTGGTAGCTTGCTGGCAAGCAAATGATGACTGTGCTCCTCAATTTTTGATTTTTAAACAATGAAATTACTTGGTATGTGAGTATTTTACTGAATACCTCCAAATGTATGTACTCACGTTAACCAGTACTCCAATAAGTTCTGCAACTGGCTTTAGAAATTTCAAATCACCAGCAGGCTTGCTTTTCTTTCTGTTGTGATACAGGCTCGTACCACCAACTCAGTCAGACAGAGGAATAAGTGTGTGATAGTTGAAGTGTGTGATACAGTCTGTAGATAGGGCAAATCTGAACTGCAAGGATTTTCTAGAAGAGAAAGATGTCTGCAGAGGGATTTCATATCTTTTTTGACTGAGATACCTGACTTCATCTCTGTGCCCTGATAGCCCTGGGGAACTGTAATTCTTTTAACCATTCTGTTGTTGTCAGCTCTGTTATCTCCCAAGCTGGTAACAGTTTTGTTTAGTAGATTCTGGCACAAAAGTGTGAGATAGGTATTTTGTACACTTGAATTCAGATGTGGAATTAATAATGAGTTGATTTTGAATTAGATTATCTTGATGATAATCAACTCATACACAATATACAAATATTAGTTGACTTTGTGGCTTATGGTGGTAAACAACACTGCAAGTTTATTTTTTAATGCTTTTCCTATAGATATGGAAGTGTGGCTTTCTTAGCCTCTGTGGGTTTCTGTTTCCTCCATGGTAGCTGAGTGTTTTTTAGGAGTGCACTAAGTGGCGGTGTGCCTAATCTCTGTTCTATGGATCAGGCTTTGTTGTTCTCTCCACCTGGAGAATTGTTTCCACAGTGTAAGGTTTGTTTTGGTAGAGTTAGGGCTTTTTAATAAGTACTCTGTATACATACTGAAGAAGGAAAGATCAAAAGAAGGTTCTGAGCATTCCATGTGAAAGATAAGGGATTCCCAGAAACCTCTCTTTGCGACTGCCTTCCCTAGCTGTGGATTAGGTGGGGGGGAAAAAAAAGAAAAATGTTATGTATACATTATGAGACATATATAATATCTAAGCATATCTTTTTATATAAATGAAATTAAAAGATTGTGTTTGTATTTATATTAAAAAATACTTTAATACATTATTTATTTCATGGTGGTAGGATGTTGCAACATACCTGCTGATTGGATCTGTTGAGCAGGGCCCTCATCCCGGTATTTAGCACTAGCTTTTAACATAGGTGTTATCCAAGCTCAGAATGGAGCGATATAAATCAACAGCATGTTTGTTGGTGTGATTTTGGCTCACAAGCTGTGTCCAAATGAGTACTGCACAGACTTGGCCCCTGATACTTTCTGTGTAGAAGTGCATTGGCTATTGCTGACCTTAAGCTTCTAATTAGATTAGAAAGTTTTTAGATTTTTTTTTTCCTCTGAGTAATATCAGTTAACTTTTTTTCAATGTCTTTGCCTCCCAAGTCTTTCAGTTGATAGTGACTAGAACACAGAAGGTGTTTGCTTCAGCCCTCTCCCAGTAATGCTTCATTTGACAGAGCAATATTGGTTTTGGTGTAACAGGCAGTGTAGAATAGAAAGAGAGTGGGAGTGTGACGCACTTGGGAAATAGCTGGGTAAGTCAGCTAAAACTTGCTGAACTGCATTTCAGATGAAATGACTCTTCTGAAATATATTTCAAGGAATTGCCACAGGCTTCTAGACCTGTAAACTTCTATTTCCATAGAACAGTAAGGTAAAATGATGTGAAAAGTCTGTGGATGCAAATACCGTATTTTATTAGCAATGGCTTCTTCAAGTGTGCAAAGCTGTCAGACAGGGTTGTTGTTTTTGGTTTGGTTTGGTTTTTTCTTTTCTTTCCTTAGAAGCTGTCTTCCACTGATCTATTTAGAGTGCATGATGAAAAAGAGACCTGTTGCTTAGGGTTGCACTAATTGAAACCTGAAAGGAAGTGTGTTTGACAGGATAAATTGTCTTTTCATGAAAGTATGATCTGAAGTGCTGGGAAAAAAAAAAACCCAACACATTTGGCAGCACAAGTGATGCAAGTTTATTTCAGAGGTGACCCCTCTTACTGAACAAAACTTCAGAAAAATGAGTAGCCCATGAAACAGCATCTTAGAGGGCTATGTTGGCCCATTATTGATTGGAGATTTCCTCCTGCTGAATGTGTGTATTAACCTGAACAGGTGGATTAAAGTGAATATTATGGGTCCACCTTGCCAATGTGCTGCTCTTCCTGGTATCCTATGTATCAAATTGACTCAATTTAGCAATGGTGAAGTTCTCTGCATGAATATTGTTATGATCCCCTCTGTCTCAATATTTTAATGGGTTTTTCTGTTCAGAATAGCACTTGGAGTTGCTGAATTTACTTAAAATTTACTGATGTGTGTTTTAATGCTGACTTATTTTTTAAAGGCAGGTATTTAAGTGGCAATAGAAAAGCTTGAGGTGGAAAAGTGCCTTGAGGGATTTAATAGAGCTTCTTTTTCTACTTCTGCAATGTGTATGAGTACGAGCTCCACAGTGCTAAACCTGGCCTCCCCTGAGGCCCCTGAAACTGGGCTTCCTATGTATAGAGTAAAATGTTTTTGCATTTCTAATTGAAGGGATGATGAATGTTGACTACCAGCAAATAAACTGTAGCCAAGGACATTTGCTTTCTTCAATGATGAGTGAGTAGACTGGCCTTGAGCATGTTAGGTATTTGAAACTAGTGGAGCATGATGGACTGGAAGCTGCAGTTTATCATGGTGTAAAGTCTGGTGGCAGACAGTGTAATTTATATGGGACCCTAAGTTTATCTAGAGAGTTGTTCTCACTAAGCTGCTTTTCTAGAAAGAATGAACAAGATAAAGAAAAATCCATTTAATAAATATTTTCCTAGGTAGTGTTTTAGCAAGAACCATGGAGATGAACTGAGATGAATCTGAGACAAGATAAAATGGTTTATTAGGAATTTTTGAAGCCATGTCAACATCAACTTTATTTTTGTGCTGAAAACTGTTGTCTTCTACAAAGACAAAAAGGTCATTGATTAGATTTCACTGAAATGCTAATATTTAAAACAACCCTCACAATTGTCACTTGGCTCCAAATCCAGAACATGTATCCACAATAGTTTTCTTCATACATTTTCAGGGGATGTTAATCACCATGACTGATGGCATTGACATATTATTTCACCAACATGACAAGACATCAGTAGTCTAGCAATTCAAATGATCCTGAAGATTTCTTCTTGGGTTTGGTTCTTCATTTTTTCTTTTAACAAACAACCATGCAGGAACTTGTAGCCAAACATCAGATGATAAATTGGATGATTTCACCTGCAATGGTTTGGTGGACAAATTGAGCTGATCCTCTTGCTTGTCTTGGATGATTTTTAATTTTAGTTTTGTATTGATAAAACTCAATGAACTGTAAGGTGTTAAGCTAGTTTATAGAGGGGTGTACAGCACAGAGCTGCCATTTGTTAGGGAGTGCAGAGGGAAATAATTTTTTGTTTGTTTTAAAGGAGAGGAATATATATGGTTAAGTAATAGATTAATTGTTTTATAAATTAAATTATTGCAAGAGTAGTATGCCATTGAATGTCAATGTTTGTGTCCTCTGCCAATCCATGCACCCTCACATGATGGAAACTTCAAAACCATGGGTTAAAATGTTGAAAAATACTCTAAAGGAGCTATTTTTAAAGAATCTTTTCATTCTCACCTCTCAGAACCTGCCTTCCTCTCGTCTGTTTCAAATGCTCTTAGTAAAGCTAAAGTGTGAGATGGAAAGGTGTCACAACCTGGGTGAATGGTAGGGCTGGAGCTGAAGGGACGGCTCTGCCCACGTGGAGTCCTGCCGGTCTCTTTGGTGCCGAGGTGGTGCCGCAGGCTCTGCCCTGACGCCGTCCTGCAAACTTGTCGTGTCGGTACCATCTGCCGTCAGTGCCACGAAGCTAACCCAGCCATTGCCTTTGTCTGAGCAGGGCGCTGTTGTGGCTCATGGCGTCATGGGCGTGTGCTCGCTGGGAGCGGGACCATCCTCAAAATTCATTTTGAAGAATTTGTCTATAAAAATAGCATCATTTTGCTTTGTTATTATTTATTGTAGCTATGTTGTTACTTACGTGTATTATTTCCTGTTTCTCTCACGCCTGTTGGTGCCCTCCGTTCGCTCAGGCGGTCTCTGCGGAGGCCTGTTGGCGCTCAGGGACTCAGGGGAGGCAGCAGGTGGCTCCTCGGGATCTTTTATCGCGCTCGCCGTCGGACCCATTCTGGCTCGAGGCCGCGCTCCAGCTGCGCCCGCGCTCCAGCAGGTGGCGCGCGAGCAGCGCGCGGCGGCCGCGGGCAGGGGCTCTCCCCCCTCACTGAGGGGCTCCCGCCGCTCGAGCGCACGAAGCCCCCTGGAAATGCGGGTTTACCCGATTTTTTCCTGTGTGTGTCCCCCCGCTTTTGTTTTTGTTTTTTCTTTTTCTTTTTCCTGTGAGAAGTATTTTAAAGGCTCCTTCTGATGCTCTTCCAAACTGTTCACTTGTCACCCCTTGGCTACCTCTAACTGCGTAGAGAACCAGCACCTTGCCTTGTATTTAAAATGTCGCTTTGCCTCGTGACATCTCCGCATTGACCTTACTTCAGTGGATATACAAAATAAGCAAGTTAGTGGTTGTTTAGTCCATTAATCAAAAATCTGATGTCTCAAGCCGGTGAAATAAGCCCTTGAGCTCTTGGTGATGAAAACATGGGCACTTTGTCCCCCTATAACAACTCGGCCTTGTTGAGAGGCTTGGGGTCTTTACGGGGCACTTCAGTCCACTGGGCCGCTTCACCAGGGTTAAATTCCACTATCAAGCAATTTGATCCATTTTATTTTGATTTTTGGTGAAAGAATATTCAGGCACTTCTCCCTTCTGAGTCTCTGATAAATAATTTTCGTTCCTTTAGTGGGAACAACCTCCAGAAGAGGGCTCATATTAGTTGAGATGCCCAGTATAGGAGGGGAAGAGGAGGGTCTGGCTCAGTCCTTGGTTTGTTGTGCCCAGTGAAAGCAGCTGGGTTGTTGAGAAGACTTCCAAGGTAGATTGTGACAGCAAGGAGGGGGATGCTCACCTCTTGAATATTAGCTTTCAGAAGGCTAGCAGCACATCTCTGCTTTGACCACACTGCTAGTCAGAGAAAAATCTGAAATCTGTTAATTTTGTGAAAAGAAGGCAGATCTGTTCTGGTTTTGTCTGTAAAAAATGCAAGTGTTTAATAGCATGACTTTTCTGAGGATTGAATTGAAAAGTTACACATGTGTAACGGTGCTGTCTGCCTTACATTTACAAAGATGATTCTTCTGGTTAAAAAAATACAGATCCTATTTGTTACATTTTTTGTGGGGTCTTTTTGTTCTGGAGAAATTGCCTGCCAGTTATTCTTAGTTTATTTTGAAAATTTCTAAATTTCAAGAGGAAAAAACCTGTGAACTCAACATCCATTTGTGCCATAAATATATTGCTGAAGTGTTTAAGTGATCTGCAGCATTGAAGTCTGTACTATGTTCTTTGAAAAGTTTTAAACAATTGTGCTGTTTCTAATGGGAAGAACAAGCTGCAGTGCACTGATCTTTCTGTTCTTTGCCATTACTTCTTGTACTAATGTTGTAAATGGCTTTTTGTTTTGGTAAAACGTTGTTCTTGCTCAGATGTGATATGACATCATGGAAATCCTTTTTTTGTTTTGTGAAGGAGGAACTCAGAGAGCTACGTGAAGAACCAACTGATCCTCAAGCTCAGCAAGAAATAATAAACAGCATTGAAGAAGTTTATTTTTCCAGTGATTCCTTTGATATTGTGAAGTATGAATTAGAGGTAAGCTGTCTTCTGAAAAGACAGTAATATAACAAAAAAATAGGGTCAAAAGTATGCTTGTTTCAATGAGCCATTTTTTGTTTGGTTTCTTGTATCTTTCATTAATACATAACTGTACCCTCCTGCCTCAACTTGCAGTTGTATGGAGGTTCCAGCATATAGTATTGGTACGGAGTCTCTTCTTTTAACATGGTAGAATTAATATCAGTTTTGCTAATAGGCACTTCATAATTTAAACTATAGTGAAAAATCCAAAATAGTTGGAGGGAAAAAAAATCCAGTTTATATTTTGGGTATTTTCTTAGCAAACTGACTTAGACGTAATAATGTCAATGATTAGGGGCATTGTGTGTATACATGTATGGCTTAAAATAAGGTAACTTTGAGGTAATTATGATATTATGTGATGTAATTGTGTTAATACATTTTTATGTCAACATTGATTTATTTCAGTATCCATCATTTCAAAGAATGGATTAATTCTGCAAATTAGATTGCAGAAGCAAAAAGCATGTTTCCTTAATGGAACTGATTGTTTAGTTACTACTACATGTGTATTTAACATCCTTTAATTTCTCACTGAATTTAATTTGTTGTTTACATGCAGAGGCTTCCTCCAGTACTTAGTCTTCAAGAACTGGAAGAGTACAGAGACAAATTAAAGCAACAACAAGCTGCTGTAAGTAGTTCCCTTTGTACCTTCAGACAATTTGTTGTATTGTCTATGAGTCTAGCCAGAAGTGTAACTGAAAAATTTTGATTTCTTAAACTTATTGGATATTAAGTATTTTTGCTTCCATGTTATGTGCTTTTATAGTGGAAAATCAGATCAGTAAATAATACAATCATATGAAATCATATAAGTAAATCTTGGTGATAAATATTGTAAGAAGGAGTAAATGCGCTGTTTCCTTAGAAACTTGATTTTGTGAATGTTCAGCTTTTCCCATTTATTGCAAGAAAAGTAATGTTCAACACAGCACTGAATTGTGTGGTAGTATCTCTTTTTTGAGGGCTTTCTGGCGACGTAAAACATAAAATGTTTTTAAAAGTCTGTCCTTAGACTTGCTATTTTCTCTTATTGTTTCATTTGTCAATTTGTTAATCATCCACAAGGGTTTCTGGGGAATACTGGTACAGAATTATTACCTAATAAAACAAATGAAATGTAACAATGAGTAATAGCGGTAATTTATGGGAGGAAATCAAAGTTGCAGTTTCTGAAGACTACTTGTTACATTTCAGGCTTTTTTATTTTCTATTCATACATTAATTATTGATTCATTGCTCTTTTTGAAGATGAATAATATGGTACAGGAAATGAATGTATTAGCTGTGATACTTGGAGAGTATGTGCAAGTAATATAACTGTAATAATCCTTATTCATGTCTTTAAATGAATGAAGTGTACAGAAGGAAAATACTGGTTTGTTAACAATACATAGAGAACAAGTTCCTTCTGCTTAAGGCTGCTTTTCCCACAATAAACCTATGAAATTTTGTAAAGCATTAGTGAGAAGTTGGGCAAATGGGTATTCCATGTTTCTGACCAAGAGGTATTAGAAAGGAAGTTCAAAGTGGGTGGTGGTTTTTGGTTTTCTGTTGATTTTTTTGTGGTTTTTTTTTTTTTTAAAGTTTAAGGGGACATCTGGTGGTGACCTAGTTTTGCAAGGAAATACGCAATATGCTCAGGACTGAGAAACAACTCAATTGAGATATGCTGGATAATCCTAATACCTGTTATCAATGTCTTGGCCATTCTACCTGCATGATAGGAATCAGCTGCATCTAGGGAGTAGTTTCAGTGTACGGCTGCTGCTGACACATGAACTGAAAGTGCATGCAGGTGTTTTTCAGTAAATATGGCCCAGATGGATCTTTCTTTTAGAAAACAAAGCAAACATCTCAAAGCCAAAACTTTTGACAAGAAACATGTGTCCAGTTCTTCCCCCAGCATTCACCCCAGTCAGGATGAGGCCTATCTTATGCCTTCCTTATTCTAGTCTAAATGTGATTTTGCTATAGGTAGGAATTGTTGTTTGTTCCCCTGACCCCTGGGTCACGTGCCAAGTTACTAAAATTTCTTGTGCTGTATATTGTGTTCTTGTGTCATTTCCAGGTGGAGTGTGAGAGACTGTTGCATGTTTTGTTCTCCTGTCTCAATATGTGTCCATTTATCTTGTGATACCTCATTTAGGTTACTGTCTGTCTTAAGGGAAAACAGTACTGCAGAATGTTGTATGTTGTTAGTTCTGCCCTAAAAGTATTTTAATGCTGATTGTGAAGAGATTGTTAGGTAGAGGACTCAAGAAGCCTGTGGGTAGAAAAGCCTCTGCTTTTCAAAAAGAATAAATACTGCATTTTTCACTTCAGTGCCTGAATCTATAGCTGGCATAGGAATTTGCTATAGTGGTTTATGGATAATTCCAGCTTGTAAGTTTCTGTAACACAGAGCACTCAAATGACTCTGAATTATAGGTAAAAGAGCTCCGATTTTTCACTTCTTCGTGACTGTACCATCTGCTTTTACACAGCTGATCTTGGTCATACCTTTGTTTTTGGGGTCACTGCTGACAAACAACAGTCTCTGGTGAAAAACAGCAAAACACATTATTTGCAAGCTTGCATTTATGTGACTGTTAGTGCTGGACTTCTTTTTTCTAAGCTTGTGTGTTTGCACACAAGAAACTGATCGAGGTAGCAATACTCATTTTAAAATTCATTACAGCTCTCAGTAGCATTCCACTTACTCTTAGTTCAGAACAATGGAGAAAATTTTAAAATATGCATGTTCTGTGTGCTAAAGAAAGGGTATAATGTGCACAGGGTGAATATTCATTTTGACATGGATTTTATTTAATACAGTATCAGTCTGAAAGGTAGGTGTCCTTATGGCTTTCTTAGATCTCCATGGTAGATGATTGACTTAAATTTGTACTTTAGCAGGATTGTAAGCAGAATGTAAACACCTGAGTGTCTCATGTTATTTCTATTTTCTATAATAGTGTGTTCCTTTACAAGCACAGAAGTAAGGGATTAATTTAAAAATGCCCACTAATTTCCAGATGGAACAGTAAACATTTTTCTTACCTTGTTCCTAGGGAAAGCCGATTGTCATTTTTAGGATTTTTTTACCTTGTTGTGGCCTATGTATTAATAAATTTGAGAACTACAGAACTAAATTATACAGAATCACAACCTTGTTGTAGAACTTTAGTATAGGGATAGCTTACTTGATTGAGTTTACTATGTATCACATGTAATATTATTCTTTTTAAGGTGTCTAAGAAAGTTGCAGACTTGATTCTTGAAAAGCAGCCTGCGTATGTTCAGGTAAGACAACTAACAGTCACTTAGTAAAGTAGACTACTCCATTTTGTACTGCTAGAATTCTGCATTTGTTTCATTGGGAATTAAATGTATTGATTTGTTGGTAGAGATGCTGGTGCCTGGTTGGAACTAGCGGTCTTTGTGTACTAAAGCTGTATCTGCAGAGTGAAAAGAACCAAGGGCATACTGAGCTGAAGGCCCTTAGGATGATAAAGGTTTCAGCTTATGAGCATTTTAAGAAGACTTTCTGAAAACAGAAATTCACAGACTTGACTAATACCTGTAATGGACTGAACAGGAGCTTCTTTGCTGCCTGTATTTAGGAATGGTTTCAGATTTTTTTCCAAAAAAGAAAACAGCAATGCCCTTTCTTAAGAGCACTAATCAGAAACCTGCCACTAATCTCAAGCAGTCGTGAGAAAAATAGCATCTAAGAGAAGACTGAGCTGGAAGTAGAGCCTCGACATTTCAAAGATCTCCAAGAGCTAAACAAAGCAAACGTATTTTAGCCACTTGCAGTAGAATATTGACACGGTTTCTCTTCTTGCTTCGAAAACATAATTGGAACAGCTGTTGTAATGATTGTCTAAAGAGAAGATGGTTTTTTCCTACCCATTTATTTTTAATAATGCCCCTATATATTTGGTCACCTCTGCCAGATTTTGTCTGATCTTTCCAGGAAATTACTGAGAATCCTGTGAAATGAAAACTTGGTATTGTTACCAAAGTAGTCTGAGAATTATCCTGTGGAGGATAATTCTTTGTGTGTACAACATCTTTCATAGGCATCATACCAGTGATTATGGCAATTCTCGTTTTGGTCATGAAGCTGGAGAGAGTGTGGGAGAGCAATGATGGCTGCAGCTGGTGGTGGAGGTCTCCTGTTTTCCCCTCCTCTCCCCTCCTCATTAACCTTCTGCCTGTTACATCCCCCCTTCCTTTGCCTCCTGCTTCTCAGCTGACACAATGTTGCTAAAGGCAAGGGCTTGTACCCTTTGATTCTAACCTGTGGTAGATGTCATGGAGCTGGAATGATTTTCCTCTTTCATCCAGAGGGCACAACTTTCTCTTCTGCTCACTTGTACTCAGGGCCCACATATCCAGCCTTAGTGACCTTTTGAGGATCCCATCTGTGCTCTGGCATTTTGCTGGGTAGAAGGAGGTATGCTGCAGTTTAGATAAAAATGGGGGCAGGGGGAAGCATTGCTTGCATCATGTCCTGCAATGACTGGTGAAAGAAAAAAGCTGTAAGGGTACTATTATTTCAACTTTAATTAAAGGAGTCGAGTGGGAGGCTATTGCAGAAGGATGCTGGACAAGTGCTACAGTGGTTGAGTCTGCAAAAGGTAGCGTATAATGGGGCAGAAGTGGTAATTGTACCGTACGAAATCCTCCTGGTTTGGTTTGGCTGCTGTGCAGGCTCGGAAATGTTGTTGAGTGAGTGATGCTTTTTCTGAATCCAGCAGCTTCACTTTGAAATCCCCCTCCCCTATATATAATAGTACTATGGGGAATGTGCTTCTTGCATTTTACTGTGTAATGTTAGTATTATTATCCCAACAACATCTTAGTGAGATACCTGTGTTTTATACCAAGAAGTTCTTTCAGGTGTTCTAAAGGGACAGTTAAAAGTCCATGGGCTGAAAGAGGCATGGCACAGACATAAGCAAGGGATTTATAGTTTTCCCTTTGCTTTAGAAGGAAAGGTGTGCTTTAGGGACAGTTAATGAGTGGAAGATTGTGTTTGAGAAGAGAAAAAAATTATTCAGCCTTAAGTGCTGGANTCCATCCAGTCACGTTCAAAGGAGAGATTTTACAGAAGCTTTGCAAGTTGCTCCTTAATGTATGCATTTCCTCATGAAAAAGGGAAGAGTGGTCTTTTGAATAGCTCTGACATTTGAAAAGTATGTTTTTAGTGAGAAGTAGGTACTGAGGAAAGTAATCTTTGCGTTTGGTTTCTCAAGATATCATATGTCTCAGCAACTAAGTTATCACTTTTCCAAATGCAACCTTGGTACTGCAAGGGAGGAATGGGTTTTGGTTAAAGATGCAACTCAGTGGTTTGTCAGAATTACTTGTATCTTTGGAGACTGATCAGGAGCTGATCTTAAATTGAACTAAACTTTGAACTTGTTTTTGTTTGTCAGATCTTTAGAATTAGATTAGCATTCAAAGTGAAACTCTCCTTTCTCCCGGTGGAAAGCACTTGATATATTTTCAAATGATAAACAGGATTAAAAATAATATATTTTTTTTTCTTTAGTATTCACTTTTCTGCAGTACTGTTTCTAACAAAGGAAATCCTAATAGATGTATTAAAAAATTTATATTTTTTTAAAGGTGTTGAGATTATGGTAGGTAACTCATGAAATCAAAGTCAAGGTAAATTCAGGTCACCTGTGCTGAAGAGTTTTCAGCTGAAATTCAACAGGATACAATTAATATTCATTATGAAGTGACATCTATTAAATTGGTAGAAAACAAGTGCTTCTAAGGAAGAAAATGCTGTGTGAAACATGATTTGTTTTGTTGTGTTGCTCTCTGGCACATCAGTGCAAATTAAACCCTGTGCTTCTGTCCCTGAAGCTCTGATCATCCTGCTGTGATGCGCTAATGGTATAGAGTTGATACAGGCTAAATGTACAATATGTAAGTGGAGAGGGTCCCACTGCAATGAAAATGGATTTCAAGTGTCTTTCTTCGAAAAAGAATTGTATTTTAAAAGATAGTTTATATTAATTTTGTATTCCAGTGCTTAGCATATATAAAATGATGAAACAAATAATATATATAAAGTAACTCTACAAAGTCATTTTGTCATGAATTTTTTGCTGGTGTGTAGCACAACTTCAGCTTGAGTATTTATTTAACCATTTGTCTCTCTGTAGGAACTTGAACGTGTTACATCATTGCAAGCTGGCCTTCAGTTAGCAGCTGTTATTTGCACAAATGGAAGAAGGTAACTTGCTTAAGTAATGGCAGAGATTGAAAGGAGGAAAAAGTATTTAAGAAGAAATCTGTAAACCCAGGAAGGTTGCTTGCTGGTGATATTTACTATTTCCATTTGCTGAATGGAATTAGCAACAGTAGTTAAAGATCCTGACACAAATACTGGCTGCTTTCTCTCTTGCAGCTCTCACTTTTTCAATTGGGAGTTCTCTTTAAAACAGGAATCTAGTGATATTTTTTGAGATACACCATTAATCCACAAACAAGTGCTGCAGAAGGGAGAACGTACCTTCTTAGTAGTCTGTTGATATCATCCCAATTTCTGTGATTCCCTAACAATAATCTTAATTTTTAGCATACATTTTGATGGACATATTAGAATTTATTAGAAATATGTTTTATTTTTCATATCGTAGTAGATTATGCTAATTTTTAACTTTTTCAGACACCTGAATATAGCAAAGGAAGGCTTC
>VYZX01005343.1:0-10176 GCA_013401335.1 Brachypteracias leptosomus
CTTGAGCAAAAGCAATCCCATGCATGGTTGTGCTTTTGCCTGAAGCAGGATTAACCCATCTTCCCTACTACATTCTGCATGTGCACTATGGAAACTTTATCTCCTTCTAGAGCACATGGGAATTTTTAGTGGGCAGAATCAACTCTGTTGGCAGTTATTCTCATGTTAACTAATCAGATGGTCTTTGCTAAATGTGTGTCCCAGTGTTTGAATATCCTACCCCTTATTGCTTTCAGTGTAGCTTTTAACAGTTCATTGAATCATTCCATTTTCTCAGAGGCTGGTGCATGGTAGGGGATATGATAGATGCACTCAAAGCCATACTTTTTGGTCCAGGCTTCTCTGAGGCTGTTTTGGAAATAAGTTCCATTGTCTGACCTGATTCTGTCTGAGGTGTCATGTTGTCTCAGGACTTGCTTTTCAAGGTCCAGGATGGTGTTCCAGGCAATGGTATGGGGCACTGGATATGTTTCCAGTCATCTGGTGGTTGCTTCCATCATTGTAAGCATGTGGTCCTTGCCTTTAAGGGTTTGTGGGTGCTTTGAGACATGGTCTAGGGGTTAGGGAGATGTTGAACAAAGGTAGGACTTGATGTTCTGACAGGTCTTTTCTTTCCAACGTAAATGATTCTATGATTCTATAATTCTATGATATAGTCAATTTGCCAGGCCTCTCCATATTTATATTTCGGCTATTGTCTTCTATACCGCAAAGGCTTTAACTATTTGGTTTGCTTGATTGCAGCACATGTTTCACATTCATGGATAACTTCTGTGATAGTGTCCATNGGCACAGCTAGCAACTATGTACCATGTGACTTCTCACTCATTCTTCCCACCCTTCCTGTCCCCTTGGAGTGGGAAGGACAATTGGGAGAAAAAGGTAAAGCCCTGTGGGTTAAGAGCTGTTTACTAGAATACCACAAAGAGAGAGGAAACAATAGTAGTAGCAATAATATTAATGACATAATATATAAAACCCAATTGCTCAGCACTCTGGGACCTGCTGACTGTGCTGACCTGGTTACGGCTCAAACCACGATTGTGTCTGCTGGTCAACTCCCCTCTTATATAATGGGCTTGAAATTAGTATGGTATTGAATATCTCATTGTCTGGTTCAGTTGGCTATCCTGGCTGTGGACCCTTCCAGCTCCTTATGAATATTAACCCTATCCTAACCAAACAAAGGACATTATACACCCCTTATTCTATGTCCTCTATGTTACGCACAGATCTTACACTTTCCAACTGTTTACCACTACTTTTCCTGTCATATATGTATATATATACACATATACACAGTTATCATTCCATTCGCCTGTGGGTGAATATTACAGAATCACAGAATGTCAGGGATTGGAAGGGACCTCAAAAGATCATCTAGTCCAATCCCCTTGCCGGAGCAGGAACACCTAGATGAGGTTACACAGGAAGGCGTCCAGGCGGGTTTTGAATATCTCCAGAGAAGGAGACTCCACAACCTCCCTGGGCAGCCTGTTCCAGTGTCCTGTTACCCTCACTGAGAAGAAGTTTCTTCTCATATTTAAGTGGAACCTCCTGTGTTCCAGTTTGTACCCATTACCCCTTGTCTTATCATTGTTTATCACCGAGAAGAGCCTGGCTCCATCTTTGTGACACTCCCCCTTTATATATTTATATTCTAACACGTCCATTGAGTTAACTTAATTCATCACTTTGGGGCTCCATCTTTCATAACAGTCTTTCAAGGCAGGAGAGATGGTATCAGATTGTTGCATGCTACATCCTGAGCTTGAGGCTGGTGTGTTCAATGTAGCCCATGCTCACAGTCTGCAGTTTTAAGATGTTGGTATTGAGGAAGTTTCTGGGGGCCAGCTGTGAACCCAATTTGAGTTCTATCACCACTGCCCTTTGTTTGGTTTCATCAAAGTCCATCCCTCATGGATTTTTAAGAAATTCTTCCTGTCATTCCATTGATATATCCACACTACAGCTATGGTTGTGGTAACATAGAGTGTCAGAGTTACTTAACATCATACGATTTAATTCACTGGCTATTCTCACCCCAAATTAAACCCCCTTGAGGTACACATCAGAATGCTCCATCCTCCCACATTACCCACCAGGTGCACCCAGGTCCTTGAGCAAAAGCAATCCCATGCATGGTTGTGCTTTTGCCTGAAGCAGGATTAACCCATCTTCCCTACTACATTCTGCATGTGCACTATGGAAACTTTATCTCCTTCTAGAGCACATGGGAATTTTTAGTGGGCAGAATCAACTCTGTTGGCAGTTATTCTCATGTTAACTAATCAGATGGTCTTTGCTAAATGTGTGTCCCAGTGTTTGAATATCCTACCCCTTATTGCTTTCAGTGTAGCTTTTAACAGTTCATTGAATCATTCCATTTTCTCAGAGGCTGGTGCATGGTAGGGGATATGATAGATGCACTCAAAGCCATACTTTTTGGTCCAGGCTTCTCTGAGGCTGTTTTGGAAATAAGTTCCATTGTCTGACCTGATTCTGTCTGAGGTGTCATGTTGTCTCAGGACTTGCTTTTCAAGGTCCAGGATGGTGTTCCAGGCAATGGTATGGGGCACTGGATATGTTTCCAGTCATCTGGTGGTTGCTTCCATCATTGTAAGCATGTGGTCCTTGCCTTTAAGGGTTTGTGGGTGCTTTGAGACATGGTCTAGGGGTTAGGGAGATGTTGAACAAAGGTAGGACTTGATGTTCTGACAGGTCTTTTCTTTCCAACGTAAATGATTCTATGATTCTATAATTCTATGATATAGTCAATTTGCCAGGCCTCTCCATATTTATATTTCGGCTATTGTCTTCTATACCGCAAAGGCTTTAACTATTTGGTTTGCTTGATTGCAGCACATGTTTCACATTCATGGATAACTTCTGTGATAGTGTCCATGATCAAGTCCACTCCTTGATCATGAGTCTAGCTATATGTTGCATTCAGTTGTTGATGACCTGAGGTGTCATGGACACAACCAAGTTATAAAAAATTGACCCTCACATTGCCTATCCAAATCCACCTGAGCCACCACAATCTTGGCAGCTTGGTCCACCTGCTGATTGTTTTGATGTTCTTCAGTGGCCTGACTCTTGGGTACCTGGGCATCCATGTGACATACTTTCACAACCAGATTCTCTACTGAAGCAGAAATATCATATCAGCCCAGTGCATCTCTACACTACCAGTTGCTCTGCTTCCATTTTTGTAACCCCCACAGGGCGTTTACCACCATCCACAAATTGACCTAAAGACAGAGCACTGGCCTTTCTCACCCAGCAATATTGAAAGCCAGTTGGATGACTTTACCTCTGAAAACTGACTCAATTCACCTTGTCCTTCAGCAACTTTGGTGACTCATCATGTAGAACTCCACACAGCAGACTTCCATCATTGATGTTTTCCCACAATGCAACAGGATCCATCAGTGAACAAGACATATCACTTCTCATCATCTGGTAGTCTGTTATATGGTGGATGTCTTCAGCACATGTTATGTCCTCCTGTGGAAACATCTTGAAATCTTTGCCCACTGGCTAGTTTGTGATCAATTTCAAGATTTCTGGGCAGCCAGGGCTCCCTATTTGAGGCCATTGTGTTATCAATGCAAATTAGTTACTCCATGTAGCATCTGTTGCATGTTGTGTAGAGGAAACTCTCCTTTTGAACATCCAGCCCAGCACTGGCAGTTGGGGTGCCTGGAGGAGCTGTGCTTCAGCACCAACCACTTCCAAGGCAGCTCAAACTCCTTCGTATGTTGCCAGTATCTCTTTTTCAGGAGGAGTATAGTTGGCCTTGGATACTTTGTATCCTCCACTCCAAAGCCCAAGGGGTTGGTCTCAGGTCTTCCTGGGTGCTTTCTGCCAGAGGCTTCAGATTGGGCCATTTTTCCTGACTATGTCTAAAGCACATTTTTATCATCTTGTCCCACATGGACTAGCCCAAGACCTACGGCGTGAACAACCTCTCACTGAATTTGTTCAAAGGCTTGTCATTGCTCAGAGCCCCATTGAAAACTGTGTGAGAGGGATTCCCCTCTCAACCTTGAAATACAGGTGGGTTTGAACCCTATGTAGCTTGATGGCTTTAGGGTGCACTGTGTACCAGTATCTACGAAATCCTTATACTCCTGTGGGTCTGATGTGCCAGGCCATTGGATTCACGCAGACCAGTAAACCCAATTGTCCCTTTCCTCCACCTGGCTGGAGGCAGTGCCCCTCTAATCCTGATCAGAACCACTCACTTCTTGTGAAAATGGCTTAGAGGTCCCTTCAAGAGGATCAGAAAAAAGACCAACCTTTCTATTCTGGGGAATTTCCCACTGGAAACTGGAGTGACATTTTTATTGAAAGAATCCCCTTTCACAATTGATTTTCCTCACAGCTCATGCATCCTAGCTGAACTCTAGGATAGAGGATTGAAGTGGCTTTTCCATCTCATGTCTTCTACGTGGTCAAGTAGGTAGAACCACTGGACACCATGTGGTGTACACCTTCCATATTCTCTCTCTTGGACAGGGGAGCATCTACTCCTAGAAGCTGAGATACAGGCCTGTACAGGTGGAGAGTAGAATATGTCTTCTTTGATTTGCTGGACCTCCCAGGACGGTTCCTCCACAACCAAAATGCAGACTCGTAAGAAGGAAGAGAGACTTCCTTCATATTGCCAGAGCTGGCCATCCAATTCATCCACTGTTTGTCCCTGGTCATCTTTCTAGGACACTTCTGTCAATGAATTGGCATATGATAGTGGTGCACTTCATAAAAACTTCTGCTACATGGGTGGTATGTATTGCATTTCATCTGGATCTGTAAGCAACTACTTGTCATTCAGATTGTTATAAATCATCTCCAGCACAGCTAATTCCCTCAGGTACTGAATATCTCTCTCCATGGCGGTCCACTTGCCTGGGTGACATGCAATACCTTCCTTGAAAAGGGTGCCTTTCCTTTACACCTGACAGAAGCCACCTCCAGAGACTGAAGGCTTGTGTCTGTTTTCTAATCACCTTGTCAATGCCTGCTTCCCTAGACAGGGATCCCAGCTTGGCCGCCTTCAACTCTAATTCCAAACTACCAGCTACACTATCCCAGCATTGGAACAGCCAGGTGATAATCACAGAAGCATGGAATCATTTAGGTTTGAAAAGACCTTAAGGTCATCATGTCCAGGCATTAACCTAACTCTGCCAAGTCCACTGTGAAGCCATGTCCCTAAGCACCATATCTACATGACATTTAAACATGTCCAGAGATGGTGACTCCATCACTTTCCTGGGCAGCCTGCTCCAGTGCTTGACAACCCTTTCTGTGAAGAAATTTTTCCTAATATCCAATTTAAACCTCTGTTCACCTGGATGACAGCTGAAAAAATTTTGTACATCTCACAGCTCATGCAAGTATACGGATCAGGTGATCAACTCTGTCTTCTCTTCCCCTTGAGGGCACTTAACAGTGTTGAGAAGGGCTCAGTAGGCAAAGCCCCAGCACATTGCAGTGATTTGTGTCTCCTAGGAACTGTCAGATTGACAACATAATTTTTCCAAATATTTTGCTAGTTTGTGAGGATTCTGCACTTGTTCAGGTGTGAAATTCCAGAACACTGGACCACTGGCCTAAGCCCATGCCCATACTCACCCACACACCCTGGCACTCATAACTATCCAGTCTTGGGGCAGATCTCTGGGTCGTATTCTTGAAAAAAAATTATGTAACCCTAAACGAGACCTGGGACACATTCAGAAGACATAGCAACAAGAGCTTGCTGGCTTGGACATTCCAGGAATATTCAAAATTCTCACAAAGCTGAGAAAATCTCCGCCACTGTCTTACCTGTAGATAAGGTGAGATAACCAATAAACGACAGTGCAACATACAAATGCTAGCTTACTGTTGTGACTAGTGTTATAATCATATCATAATTTAATGTTACCCAGTAGAGCAACATGATAGTTCTGATAATGTCTCCCGGAGATGATAAATATCAGCATGGACAGTTCATAATACAAATAAGGATTTACAAAACACCACCATGTGAACAAATGGACTAACATTGTGACTACGGACTATTTAACCAATAGAAAAAGTGCATCAGATCAAATTATTTTACCATGCTTATGCCAGAATCGTCATTATCTTAACCATTTGTTCCCCATGTTGGGTGCAAAAAGTGGACTGTCATGGTTTAGGCCCAGTTCAGGACTTCAGGACTGACCAAAAGTTAAAAGGCATGGAGCATCAACCAACTCTCTAGGAAGCTTGTTCCCTTGTTAGACCACCCTCTTGGTAAAGAAAGGTTTCCTAATTTCAAGTCTGAACCACTTCTGGTGCATCTTTGTATCATTCCCACCTATTCCATCACTGAGCCCACCACTTTTACTGTCATCCTCTGGATGCATTCAAGTAACTTCACATCCTTCTTAAATTGTGGGCCCCAGAACCATGTATAGTACTCAAGGTGAGGCCACATGAACACTGAATACCCAGTGGGATAACCACAGCTTTTGATCAGCTAGTTATGCCGTTTGATGCACTCCAGGATGCAATTTGCCCTCTTGGCTTCCAGGATACACTACTGACTCCTATTGAGCCTGCAGTCAACCAGCACTTCCAGATCCCTTTCTGTTGGGCTACTCTCTAGCTTCTGCTATCTCAGTTTATACTTGTGTCCAGCATTACTCCACCCCAGGTGCTACACTCAGCATTTGTTAAATTAAATGAATGCTGTGAATATTCTTTACAGTTTATTTTTTATTTACAAGGGGAGACCATACTTGAAACAGTTGCTCTTAATTCAGTAAATGCTGTTATTTCATGGTCATTCCAATTTCTTACAGAATAAAATCTTATAGTGTGTCCTGTCTCTTGTGCTTTTGGGGCTTCATCTGCTACAGTACAGCTTCCTGTTTCTCTCAAGTCTTTGTGTGAGAAAAAGAACCTGTCTTAGCAAAAGATAAACACAAGGTTTTGAAAATGAGGACAGTGGCTTTAAGACAGATAGAAGACAAAACTGTTGCCAGTGATAACTGTTCATATCTAAGTATTTGTTGAATTTTTTTGAGAATCATATGATTTTTATTCTAACTTTATATTTCTTTCTGTAATAATTTATGTTCAGGATGCTTCAGCCTGTTAAGTAGCCTTCTTTGCACTGGTGTTGAGCTAGTGAGAAGCCTATTATATGGAGATGTGGAAGATTTCTGGGGTCTGACAGAAGCCCGTCATTATGGTACAAACTGGCAAAATTTCATCACTGATCAAAATCATGCTATTATGGACAGAGATCTTTAATTCAGAAACTACCTATTGTTTCATAGGATGTTTCCTGATTTGCTAAAAATTTAAAGTGTATTAGGCCTTTCAGTAGTGTTATCTAGGAAAAAATGGTGAAGTGTGAAATCCTTTTCTACGTAGAAAGAGTATATTTCACAAAACAGTAACAAAATTAAAATGGAGTTGCACAATATCAATTTTCATTGTAATCCTGTTGCTCCTGATTAGGGGGACATTTCTGAAGGGTTTTTTTTCTCCCCATAATTTTCAATATATTTTCTGTGTAAAGGAAAAATAGTTTTAGAAATTTATATGATGACACCTGTGAACTATAGTAGAACAATTATTTTCACAAAGGCTCACAGATAACATGCATTTAAAGTGCACCACAACTACAAGGAAACCTGACGGTGACTGGGAGTTCTTGTAGCGGTATGGTTGAGGTACATTTTGTGCTGGATTAAAGGTTGGTCTGTAAGGAAGGGGACAAAATTCTATGTGTTAATTGAATCTGAGCTTGATTTATATGTGATAAGCTGAATGATTCATGCTGTTTACCAATTTACAATGTAGAAATGATGCCTTCATTATTTTAGGTAACAGATTGTCAATACTCTCAAGTAACAACAGTTGGTTTGGATTTGATTTTTAAATATCCTAGGGAAAAATCAAGCAGATAAATAAAGGCACTCATACTCCAGGAGATTTAGTCCCAAAGTATCACAGTAAGTCATTTATTTTGACTGCAAAGCATTGTAAATGTTTTATGTAATATTCAATGAATAGCACAATTACATGGTTCTTAAGGAACTTGTGCAGATACAAAAGACCTGAAAAGTCCAAACAGTTGTTGAAGCATTTCTTGCAACATTTAGTAATGTCTAGATGTTTCTACGACATGTTTGGTTGGGTTTTTAGCAATTTTTTTTTCAGAAATATTACAGGGAAGCAAGTGCACAAATGTTTCCAGAGGGATTTTTTAGCATTTTTCTCCCTCATGGAATTATTGTGACTATATTTGCAAAAGACATTAGATCCTGTTTAGAAAGCTGTTGCTTAAAATGGAGGTTGTCTATTAGAAAAATGTTGGTATATATGTGTTGTGGTTTAAGGTTTGGGAAAGGGGAGGGACAGATGGTGCAGCTATTCCACTCCCCTTCCTGCCACACTCTATGAAAGGACATAGGAAGTTCTGCTCGACCCTTCCTCGCTGGGATTGCTGCTGGCTCCGGACGTCTCTGTGGCTGCTACAACTCCACGTGGCTCGGGAGAAATCCAGTGGCATCTGAGGATCGGTGTTGTATATATTTGTATACATATCTTCTCTTGATACCTCTGTATATTCCCCTTCCTTTAATATTGTTCCCTGTTAAAAGTTGTAATCTTGATTTCTAATTTTGTGTGAAGCCTTACTTCCTCCTGTGGGGAGGAGAGAGGGGTGAAGCAAATTCTGCTCCTTGGGGGGTTGTCCTGAGCCTTAAACAGAGACAGAAAATTGGAGCCCAACGTGGGACAATTCTGTTACCACCCTGTCAATTCTGGTGAGTGGATATTGCTAAACATTGGTAATTTTAGAGAGACGTAAGGGTAAGGTAAGATGTTTCTAATAGACTTTATTTCATTGTGCCAGATTTCCTTCCGTTCCATGCAAAACTCTACACAGTTCCATCTGACAGTTTCCACGTTCGTCCACACAGTATATCAAATCCTAAAAGGATAGTTTATGCGGCACCAACTAATACCTCTGTTCTGGTTAGTCTTCGTTCCTCTGGTAACCATAAGGTAATTTTAGCTGTGGGGCATTCTTTTATCACACCATCAATGCCGGTGAATTTAACATTGTGTTGGCTGGGTTGTATACCCAGGGTTTGTGTTGTTTCCTTCGTTATTACTGACATTTGAGCCCCTGTGTCAAGAAGAAATTCTACCAATATTTTCCGAGGTCCTACAGGGATGGCAATGGTATGTTCAGAGGGTTTGTCAGAGAGCCATTGAACTGCTAATACCCACCGGGCAGGGTGGCTCACTGCCCTCCCCAGAGATGGGAGTTTTTTTGCTGTGATCCTCTAAAATCAATCAAGTTCTGTTCTGGGGCAGAAGGCGTACGATCCTTGTGAGCTGGGGAACTTTTAGTCAGAGATCTTTCCCCAGACAAATTATTTTTCCTACATATAGACTCGACTANATGGTGGTCAAAAACAAGCCTGGCCCCCAGTAGCCTTGTGCTTCTTCCTCACTTAACACGATTCGGTGTCCCTCCTCAAGAGAAACTCTCCACACATATTCAACCTCTGTTTCACCAGGTCGTCTTGAATATTTTTCCTGTATTTTCATCAATTCTGCCGGTGACCATGGAACAGTACGCACAGTAGTATGTACCTTGTCATTGTCATCAACAGCAGTTACAGTTTTAACCAGAGGTCACAAAGGAATTAATTGTGACTCATGATCAGAGTTTTCTGCAACTTCATTCTCGNTGTCCATATTTATCTAGTGCAAACTCACTCCAGGTGGGCATGTGATTGTAGCATCTGCGATGATGACCACGATGAGTGTTTATATTAGCAGCTCGCAAGCGGTCCTGACTATTTGCTACAAACGTCTTAAGACAATCAGGGAGACCGCGCATGAGAGGGGTTAATCGGTCTGGGTCAATGGGAGCCATCATCAGGGATTTCCTTGACTCATCTCTTTGATGTATTGCCTGCAGACAGGCTGCTTTCTGTACTGCAGCAGCTAGGTCAGAGTAGTTGGAAGCTCTAATTCCCAACGGCTCCCCTCTCTCCTGAGGTTCAATACCACCTGCCCAATATGCTGCTCATGCAGTTAAGGAGTAATAATGATCTCCCGGAATGGTGGTCAAAAACAAGCCTGGCCCCCAGTAGCCTTGTGCTTCTT
>VYZX01005344.1:0-15052 GCA_013401335.1 Brachypteracias leptosomus
AGCCTTAAACGGAGACAATGAGCTATTTTGCTCTATGTGGCTGGCTGGGCAATGTTCCACAATTAAAAAATGAACAAAACCTCTATTCAACTGACTCACAGAATGGTAGGGATTGGAAGGAGCCTCTGGAGATCATCTAGTCCAACCCCCCTTCCAAAGTAGGTTCACCTAGAGCAGGTTGCATAGAAAGACATCCAGGCAGGATTTGAAAATCTCCAGAGAAGGAGACACCACAACCACTCTGGGCAGCCTGTTCCAGTGCTCCATGACCCTCACAGTAAATAAGTTTTTCCTCACATTCATCTGGAACTTCCTGTGTTCGTTTGTGCCCGTTGCACCTTATCCCACTGCTGGGCACCACTGAAAAGACCCTGGTCCCGTCCTCCAGACATCCACCCTTTACATACTGATAAGCAATGATAAGACCCAGTCTCAGTCTTCTCTTTCCTTCTCCAGGCTAAACAGCCCGGGCCCTCTGAGCTTTTCCTCGTAAGAGAGATGTTCCAGTCCCTTAATTATCCTTGTAGCCCTCCATTGGATTCTCTCCAGTAGTTCCCTGTCTTTCTCGAACTGGGGAGCCCAGAACTGGACACAGCACTCCAGATGAAGCCTCACCAGGGCAAAGTACAGGGGAAGGAGAACCTCTCTGAACCTGCTGGTCACATTCTTCTTAATACACCCCCAGATACCATTGGCCTTCTTGACTACAAAGACACATTGCTGGCTCATGGTTAACTTGTTGTCCACAAAGAGAAGGCTAATACTAACAATAAAATATTCAAGCACTAAATAAAATTAAACTTGGACCAATAGCTAAAAAAATTTTGTAGAGAATTAGGCAATTGCACCAAGGTAATTAGGTAAGTGCACCAAGATAACAATTTTTCACCTTTTTTGATCCTCCTATCTGTCAAATATGCTATCTTATAGAGTGATGAAAGGCATATCTGGTTAAAAAAAAATAGTAGCTAGTATATTCCATTTTCAAACTCTTTCAGGCTAAGGTGTTTTCTCTAAATTCCAGTTGCAACATGTGTTAACTGACTATTACCAAACACTGCTTATCTTCTGAAACTTCAGTTGTCTTCTCATGGAGTCCATAACTTTGAAGGTCAGAAATGAACATGATGTGTGTCCCGTGTGACCCTCTCTCATGGAACACACCAGAGAGCTCCAAACAGCTGGGGAAAGATCTAGATACTGTCCTTCTGAGGGTGTAGAGAAATGCTTTTGACATACTTCCCATTGGCAGCATTTTAAAATAATTCTCTACTGTCCAAAGCAGTGTCATGTAGAAAGATGTCAATCTAGTCTTTGGAGTTGGCCAATTACACAGGGTGCAAAGGATGGGTATGATTGGCCCCTCTGAACCTGAAAACACTAGTGTTGTCCTCAGTATTGCACCTCCCCCGACCCAGATGTTGAGATACACAACTGTTCATATGGTATTCAAAACACACATACGTAAAAAGTACACATTTCTCTCAAATGGCCTCTAAGAAATATGTACTGAATTCTGCAAATTTTCTTTCGGCATATGGGGCCTTAAATCTGCCTCACAGACTTGTGTGCCTGTGGCTGCTGTGCCCCCATAGGCAGAGGAGCAAGATCTTCTGTGCGGAGATGAAAGCAGAAACTTGACTTGGAAGGAAAATAAGAAAAAAGCCTGTCTGATTAACTAGATAATTACATCACTTATTTTAAAAAATGCTCCTTCTGCGGTATAAGTGCCTTCAAGCTACTTGAAAAACAATTTGAAGAAAAGTAAGCACAATGAAAGGACTAAAAATTTCCACTCCTGTAGAGAGGTTCTGATCTGATCCTTTTTGAGAGTGAAGCTCTTATAAGGAATTCAGAGGAAACTAAATCTTCCATTTGTTGTAAATACTGATAGCTGCATTGAACCTAGTGGTACTAAAACCAGGCTTTGGGTTCTCAGTGGATTGTACCTGGTTCAAAAAGGTGCCACAGCAGTACTTTGTGTTTGTTTGGCTAATAAAATATAAAATGTACTGTTGGTTCTCAGTGCTTCTGAACTGACAAATTCAACTGACACTAAAAGTCTGCTCACACAAAACCAGAAAATTTGTTGTATTCCTAAACTGTAAAGGTGTTCATTGTAACTTGGATATTGATCTAAAAAAATTCAATACTGTTGCCTGTCCAGTTTGTCACTTAATACAAAGCTTTTCTCTTTTTTTTGGAAATACTGCAGAATTGCCAGCCATTGGGATTTCTGAAGACAGCAGCCAGTTCTAGATAATTTGGTTTTATATTTAAGGAGACAATAACTGCATAATAAATAGTAGAATTGCTCTGTTACTGTATTTTATATTGCATGGAAACTCTCTGTTTAATTTAATCCCTATAGCTTTTTTTCTACAAGATTTATGAGTTTTCATGTGTGTAAACCTCTATACACATGAAATCAGGAACAATTAAAAATAGAATCAGCCTTCCCCTCCAGCAAACTAAAAAAATCAGATTTCTGTCTTTTCCTCCTTCCTTCTGAAAATTATCAATCAATTGCTACAAGAGCTGGCAGCTTCTCATGGACAATTTCTTCAACATAGACATTAAGGAGTTTTCCAACCCGAAAGCAAATGGGTACAAACTAGAGGAGAGCCAATACCAAGCTTAAGTGCCCTCCAACCTCCTATTGCAGGCACACAGATACCTACAATAACATAGATCATGTCCACAAGCCACTCTAACAGGGTAATTTATGTCTCTGAATATAATGAGTTACAGGAAGATTCCAAAGAGATTGCATTGTAGATGACCAATAATCAGAGGAAACATTACAAAAAAAAATTAGTTTACCACATTAATCATTTGTAGACAGATGTAGTGGGTCTGTCTGAGCTGATTTTCCCCATACAGCCCTCATGCTGCAGTACTGGGAACCAGAGACTGTTGATAACACACCCGTGTTATGACTAGCAGGGCTCACACAGCACCAATGGTACAGTGTGGGGCAAGATCTGGGAGGGCATACAACCCGGACAGCTGACCTGAGCTGACCAATAGGCTATTCCATACCATATGACATCAGCTCAACTATAAAGGGAGGGGGCAGAAGGAGGACGGAGAAATTGTTCATTGGGAAGACTCTTGTCCTCCAAGCAACCGCACTGTGTTCTGGAGCCCTGCTTCCCGGGACAGGCCCGACACTGTCTGCGGATGGGCACCTGGCACCCAGCCAAGGTAAACCCACCACAACAGAGAAAAACAGGAGAGCAGAGAATTACTGACTATGTAGAAGAAGTTAACCTATTCAGTCTTTAAAACGATATAGGAAAAAAAATAGCATCAACAAGAGGCTTCTAAGAATCAAGTTCATGAAATGAAACATTCACTGCATTTTCTGACAAAGTTAACAGTGCAAAACTGAACCTGCCATCTTGTGCACAAGGAAACTGAGCTAGCGATACCAAAACAACTGCTATGTGTAACCTGCTTTTCAGGCATTAACACTGTACTTTGCAAGATGACATGATCTGCTTTTTCATCAGTGAGATGGCTTAAGGAAGCACTCTGTCATTTTAAAAGCCCACCTTTCTTCTGTATTTGTGGGACTGCAGACTTATGAAGTGTGCGGTATGAAATGCTATAAATGGAATAAGCCAAAATATGACTTCAGCTTTTGTTCAAAGCATAAAAATAAAAGTTATAGGTAACAAATTCCTAGTGTAACTGTAAATGTGTATAGCACTTGGTTTTGTGATAAGAGTTCCTTTTGCTCATACCAATAATGAAGTTAATAATGAATATGTTTCCAAGTTTATGAGTGAAGTAAAACAAGATTTTAATTTGCTTTAATACATGACCACGCTTCATTATTAGCATGAAGCATTGACTTATAATAACATTGATAATGTCATGGCAAATGTTCATGTTAAATATTATCTCTTGAAATTTGAAAAGGTCAGCTGCTCATCTTATATAAGTCAGAATAAGTATTGACTTGAAATATAGTAAGTACACTGAAGATAGTTCTATTGTAATCAGATGGGGTTTATTTTTAATTTTTTAAACCAAAAAAATCTTACTTTATACATTTTTTGAGATCTTGCTCAGTTGGTCCAAAGTCACAAAAGCAATTCATTCTTCAGACGTTTGCTGTTTAAAAAGTAGTCCCAACTAACAGAGTTTAGAATCTATGCACAGGGCATTTTTTAAAAAATTCTGAAGAAATTCTGTAAGAAATACATGAATAGGAGAGAAAAAAATTTGGAGAGGATTAAACAAAAGAAAAAATGGTTCCAGAAATAGCAAACTAAACAAGGAAAATAACCTGGTGACATTGCTGTAAGACAATGTGAAATAAGAACTATTTATTTGCCCATCGTATGCATCATACAATTATTTTTTATATATTTATTAAAGTGTAAACATTTGTAAATTCCTTTTTTTCCCCTGGATTTGGGTCAGGTCCCTTATTTAATCAGCACCAAGCAAAGCTTATGGATCTGATACAGCACAGCATTTGCACTGTAAAGCCTACAGGAGAGACCCTTAGCATTGTAAAACCTAAAGGATAGTTTCAAGTGTGTACATTTTCCCCTTATCTCCTTTTTCTAGGTGGCATGTCTTGGAGGCAAATAAAAATGACTCAAAAAAAATGGCAGGGGACCACTTAAATCATGCAAAGCCATAAAGCCACTAAAAATTAGGACCTCAGCTAATTGCCTTTTGAGCCATAAACAAAAAAATTCTGTTAAAGTGAACTGCAAAGCCACCTTGACTTAAAGAAAACTCCATGGAAGATGTGTTTTGGTAAGAAATTCTACTTGCTGTAGATAAGTAGCCAGGAAACAAGGGACAGTCTTGTATGAAAGGGCTCCACTTTTTTTTTTTGTCACAAAATATCTAATTACTTATTGCCTCTAGCAGGGGTTCAGTTGCTGTATTGAGAGTTCCCAATTTCTAGAACTGCTGCCATTCCCTCATGGCCCCTCTCACAGAAGAGGTCAGCTACAGATTATCAACCTGGCCCCAAAATTTCATCTGCAATGTGCTCAGGTCTCATCAGTAAAACCTGGGACTAGGGGACTAGTAGTTGGAAACCACAATACAGTGGTAGAAAAGATCTCTGGAGATCTATGTCCTACTTTCAGCTGAGATGCTAACACAATATAAATAAATAATGCTGCAGTAAGAGAGTGCAATTTAGGAGTTACATAAATGACCAAACCAAGAATTAGAAACACTAGTCATTCATTATGCTGCACCATGCTTTTTCCAGACCTACATGAGCTGCAATGCTCTACTACAGCTAAACTACAACGTCCCTGTGATACTACTACATATGGTAAGAAGAAACTAAAAAAGTAAAGGAACTCTAATTATTTTCAGTGTGTAGTGGGATAAAATAAAACCATAATAGCATGGTATGAATGTACTAATTTCTTCCCTTCCTGCATAAACACATAGCCTTTTTTGGAGGGGTGTCAAATATTCATTCACCCTCTAGGATGTTTGAAAAACCATGCACATGTTGAGATTGTCCAGTTAGATAGCTTAATTACTGTGCTTTTCTCACAATACTGCCTCTTCGTATTTCTGACCCTCACTACAGTCCAGAATTGCACATGTACAGAAAGTTAGCTCAGTTGGACACCAAGTTGTGCTGCTACAGTAAATGTATTAACAATATTTATCAAGCGATAATTGGCTTATTTTTTAGATTAGTGCCATTTTCGACTCATACATTCTCTCACATTGATTTTATTGGTTCTAATCATGTGGGTAAAACCAGTGGGATTCAACTCTGCATGCTGTGCTCCCATCTGTAGCTGCTTAATCTTTCTGCTGAAAAGCAGTTATCAAAAGTATACCCTCAATATCAATATGATTTAAGGAAACGTAGATGTGTATAGTATTTCTATGGCAGAAAAGAAATAGTTTTGATAAAAGCATCACTTAAATGCATGTTCCAAGAATGGAGTGTTGTTTTCCTATAGACAAGCCACATTTTCATTTATTCAAATCAATAATTCAGTACCATATATAACTGAAAAGATACAGAAGATGTTTTGATGATCATAATTTGAAAGCTTTCAAATGGAAATGCTACATGGGAACTCATGCAGCTTAACATAATTGCTTCTAAATGTAGTTTAGATCTGTTATTCATTTTAATATGTTTTTTTTTCAAAAGATGGTAGTACAATTAAACATAAGACTCACTGTTCTGCATAATAAAAAATGCATATAACTCCCTGTTCATAAGAGCAAAGAGACTTCATTAATTGTTTATGGCAATATAGTATCTGTCACTGCCTCTACCTGTGCATAACAGTGTGTCCCAGATCATTATGACCCTGGAAATGAGACAATGAGGGTTCTGCCTTGTGAGTTTTCTGAGAGTTTTCTGTTCTGGTGAACATCAATTTCAGCTCAGGGTACCTAATAACAATTTGTGGCACCCAACAACCCACAGAATTGGTCCTCAGAGCAGACTTCACACATGCTGAAATTAATTCTGTTCTTAATACCAACATGAATGTCTTCCCAGAAAGCAGTAAATTTTCAGAAATTATCAGAAGGCAATGATATTTTCACCTATGTAAATGTGATCATGTGCCGTAATTTCCTACCTTCATATGCTATAGATTCATGATTATGCAAATAGGCTTCACGTTTTAGTGCAAGCCATAAAAAGATGCGCAGTTTTCAGGAGGTGTTCGGGTTGCATTTCTTATGTCAACAACAGCATGTTGGTAACGCAGTTACCAAGAACTGGGCTGTTTGGGTGTGCAAAGCATTTGCTAAATGACAGTTTCCATAGCAGACAACTGAGACCATGATTCCTGTTGATGTGTCTCAAGATCATGTATATGTAAGTAAGGAAAACCTTATGCATATTTTGCTTGTTAGGTGCAGAGTTCGAAAGAGCTGCTTGCTAATATTCAGATTGTGGACATGATACATTCAGTGATTGTGTGTCATCATAAAAGCTCCTCAAAAGCAGATTTTATCTTATTTTGAAAATGTCATTCCTTTTTACTGCATTAGAATGCAGCAAAATCACTAATGAAAGCAACCACCACCTCATTGTATTCTCTGGTGATCAGTAAACACTTAAAATAAATCTGAACACAGGAACAAGCCTAAACCAAACCAGAAGATCAAGGTATATGGAAAAGAGACTAGTAATGGGCAAAGGAAACGGGCTGTGGGTAGTCTTAGAAAATCCATTTTCTTCAGAAGTGTAGAAGCATCTTTAAACTAATGCAATGGAAATAGCTCCAGCTAGGAAAGGTCCTAGCATCACCTAATGTACCCCACTCTCAACACTGCACAAAACCCAAGACAGACGAAAGCTCGAAGTATTTGATAGGTACTGCAGAAGCAAGCTGCCTTCATAGTCATTATATTCAGATTTTGAGATAGAATCCCTCCAGGTTTCATGTTAACAAAGCCTTTTATCAACCATGAACCTCATGCATTGTCATGTCATGAAGAAATGTAAAGGCTTCCATCCATTCTGATGGTTTTCACTTATTCATTTTCCCATATAGGTAATGGTTGGTACACAAGATCTCTGCTGCTGCTATTACCAATAACTGTTCCTCATTCTTCTCAACATGCTCTACAAGCTCTAGTGCTGACCCACCGCAAGGCACCATTTTGCATTGTTTTGTGGGCAGTTTTGTGAGAATGAATTAGCTCTAAATCATATAATGACAGTGATTCATACCTCCACTTTGACTTTAAGTCTTAGCATCCAATATAATTTTGCGCATGTGATATCCCTACGAGTGGAAATTAATCAGATTTATTTATTCATGCAATGAAACTGCTTTGGCTATAATGTACAGGCTTTAAAGTATCAGTTCTCTCTCATCCCATTATTACACAGTTTCCTAATTACCTCTCTAATCACGCTACCTAATATTGTAAAGTGCCTTGGAGTGTGTAGAGAAGTTGTTGCACATTAAGAACCAAATTAGCAGACCTGGAGAGGAAAGAAGTCTCTTTTGCGTATTCTTCCCATAGCCCCTGTGGAAAGAAGAGTCTGTTTTTCATTCTTGTGCTGACAATACAACTCCAAAAATCTAGGTGGTACAATCGGTCCATATGCTTCAGAGGAGTATTTTTCAGAATATAACTTGGAAATTACAGTTCATTAAACATTACCTTCCAACTCATGCCTTCTTCACATTTGAAATAACTACTGTGAAGCATACCAAAAGAGGACCTAGGGAGACAGATTAACAAAGCCATAGGCTGCAATATGGGCCTGGCCCTGAGGCATGAATCTTGGAGACGTCTATGTTTTAGAAATGTCTTCTTCTAACATTGGATTTCAAGCACACTACAATTTAAAAAAGAAAAAAAATATTATTCTGAAACTCTATTGCTTTGCCTCTCCTGGTTCATTTTAAGGTGTGTCTTGTTTGAGACTTGCTTAAATGCTGCAAACAAAGACCGCTAAATAGAAAACATTTCTATTCTTGATATTACTTCTTTTTTGAAGTCTTCATTAACATAAAATAATACAGGTCAGTAATCCTCTGTCCATCTGAAAGTTCTTCCCAATTCATTCTTCGTGTGTTTAAAGGATGTTTATTCCAACGTCATTCTGAGTCCAATTTAGTCTATTGCTTTATACAAATACTTTTTACCAACTCTCATTCTCTGCTTTTTTGGAAAGTTTACTATGCTACATAAAGTCATCAGAGACATAGCCATTTGTCCTTGTTGCCTAAGTGTTTGTGTTGCCTATACTTTTTTCATCATCATCCAGCCTACAGGATCAATGGCAAAAGGAATGTACAGCAGGTTATACATTAAATTTTTCTGTGGTTTTGATAAAATTCCATGCACCTTGACCCAAACACTATTTTTATAGTATCCTATGGAAAGTTCCACAATAAAAGAGAGTGCTGTTAGTAAAACTCCCTTTGAAAGACATGAAATTCTTCCTTGTACGCATACTTGGCTGCTTTTTATTTCATATGTGTACACCACACTAAAACACACTTCCAACAACAAGGGGTTATGCAGACCCTCATCCATTACAGCTATGGTTTTTAGAAATCTGTATTTTTAAGTACTTTGATAAAAATTCAATTCTTATGCATATTTTGATGTTCTATTTCCTTGGCAAGAAATCTCATGCTTAACACAAAGACCAGTTCTCTGATATCTCTAATGTATGCCAACAGTCTTCCTTCCTAAAGCTGGACTATTCCATCCCTACTCCATTTTGTGCATGAAAAAATTGCTTGATACCACACAGTTCTGCATTTAGATGTGGATTCCTACCTACTCTTTTCAATTGTAGGGGTTTTTCCCCTACTCTTTCTCCCTGTTAAAATCTACCTCATTTTCTGGTTTTAGTGGGGTTTTGTTTGTTTGCTTTGATTTTTTAAACACACAACAGGTGGTACTTTGAGATTATCATATTAAGAGACACCAGGTAAATTGTACAGTTACACAACTCAGAATTCAGCTTAAAGAATACAGTTAGGTTTGTAGCAGGTAATCAAGCAACCTACTCTAAGAAGCCACTTTGTTCACACTTCATAGTTCCTTACTGCCCAAGTAAAATGAAATAAAATGAAGACAAAAATATGAGGATAGAGCAGAGAAACAGCCATCAAGTAGAACTGCACAGATCAGATGGTGTAGATTAAAAAATTTCTCAAATTGTTCTCATCCATGATTAGCCAGGAATCAGCACAGAACAACTGCTAAAATCAAGCAGTCACAATAGTTTCCATGATAGGACCAACTCACAGAACAAGAACTTGGGGATATCATGTCCAGCCAAGCCTAATGAGTCTGCATCTTCATATGCTTCCAACTCCTATCAGGAACTGTTCTGCAAGCACCACCTTCCAGATATGACTTCAGGCATCCAGCTAGTCAGATCTCTGCAGATCACCAGTCAAGACTCCATAGGCCACACATAATTTCTCACTAACCTTATCCATTCACAAAGGCCTGCAGTGAGGGGTAATGGGTTCAAACTGGAAGAGGGTAGATTTAGATTAGAAATTAGAAGAAAATTCTTTACTCAGAGGGTGGTGAGACACTGGAACAGGCTGCCCAGGGAGTTGTGGATGCTCCATCCCTGGAAGCATTCAAGACCAGGTTGGATGAGGTCCTGGGCGGCCTGGTCTAGTGGGAGGTGTCCCTGCTGTGGTGGGGAAGTTGGAACTAGATGATCTTGAAAGGTCCCTTCCAACCTAAACCATTCTATGATTCTATGATTTGCCCCCTCACCTTTCCCCTACACTACTAATAATTGTGTCAGGTAAATCATAAATAAGGCAAGTGGGAAGACTATGAAAATATTTTAAATACAGACTGTTACTTATATGGACGTGCATTTAAATCCTCATAGAGAAACCCATTACAAAACAGGTCTATGCCAGTTATTCCTCAAATGTTTAGAGTGTACTCAGTTGAAGCATCATTGCTGGCTCTATTCTTGCACACATGCCTTCATCTCTTCTTGAGACACTGTTGGAAAGCATTTCCTAGACTACACAACCCTCTCATCTGAACCACTGAAGCCACTCTTGAGGTGAAAGTGAGCGAATCCAAAATCCATCCATAAGAAAAAAAACCAAACCAAGCCTCACAGATTTGCCTCTAAGCTTTAGACTGTAGGATGGGTGAAATTCCATCTAGATTATAAAGATATTCTGATTTTAAGAACCATTTTTTATGCTTACAATGGATTCTCAGTGGAAAATATTTTAAAACTCACATCACTACAGAAATGTTGCAAACCATCATCAAATGACAACATAATCTGTGATATTTACAGGCACATCTTGTTTTTAAGAAACAAGAGAGTTCTGGGCTCTAGCAGGCTGGGAAGGGAGGGTAGAGTAACAACAGGGGATCTGCTGTTTGAACAGTTCATGCTCCTTGTCCATGTGCTCTTCAGCTTTAGAGAAGGGTAGGAAATTCAGTGCCTACAAACAAGGTTTATCTGCCCTTTGACTAATCATCCTGAGTAAGGTGTGATGAAGAGAAGGTCTCTCTCAAATGCATACAGTAGTATGGGCACCTCTGGAATGGAATGTCAGCCAAAATTTTGGGATACACAGATTTGAATATTAAACAAACTAGAGAACTTTATGTGTGCAAACAAGCTTCTGTAAACCCCTTTTTGGTATTTAACATCATATAGACATTGTAATAGAACACTATTTTATGTCATAACTTGCCTGGGAGTCCAAGGAAAAAAAACCCACACTCTTTAAGCTAAAAAACACAAAGCAAATGGATATAAACTACCCATGAAAGAAATAAAGCTGGAAATTAGAGGAAGACTGCTAAAAAACATTGATGTTTTAGGAAGAGCTGCCCAACAGCAGCAGCACATAAAACAAAACAACCCAATTATTTCATAGTAAAGGTTGGCTCATTGATAAATGTAATTTTCTGCTGCCATTGTCTGCAATATCAGGACATCAGTATCAGCTACCCAATCTAGAGAATCAATCACAGAATTACAGAAGGTTAGGGATTGGAAGGGACCTCGAAAGATCATCTGGTCCAATCTCCCCGCTGGAGCAGGATCACCTAGANTTCCTCATATTCCTTTGTTGCTTGCTGAGGAGGGTATTAATATCCAAGATTAGCTTCTGGAAAGCACATTTTACAAGGGTGTTGAGCAACATTCCTGGCCAAAATGTTTGGAACACTCGCTCTCTCAAAACCAGAGACTGGGAGTAAAAGATTTTCAAACTATCAGCATCCAGTGGCTGGAGAGGTTGATCTAGATTGATTTTACTGACAGCTACTGAGCAGACGTCTCGAATTGCAAGTGCAGAAAAGAGGTTGCACCATGAGAACCTGCTGGTTCTCAGTGATTTTGCATGTTCTTCACATCAAGCATAACACTGCCCTTTGTTTTATGCATAAAGAGTCCTCACAAAATTGGCTCAATTCAAGCTTGCTGAATCTGATTTCAGTAACAGAACTACACCTACTTCAAGCAGGATTTAAGACAGATGTATTCTGACTTACAGCTGGGTGAGCTGCTCTGTGAGAGGGAAGTAGAGAAACAAGTTTCATCTGTGTCTTTAACCTTTACAGAATTCTCCTTTGTCTGTTATTTGTGAATTTCATGAATTTTAAACAGAGATAATTTAATAAATAAGAAAAATCTATAGATACCATACCTGTTTGACTGCCTGTAGAAATCAACACAATATCCAAGCTACTGGGGTAAATTAACTGCAAGAGAACTAGTATTCTTACTAGTTCTTTGTATAAAACAACAAAACAAGACAAATCCCAGATGAACTGGATACTTTGATGGAGTGATCATTGCAGAATGCCTTTCTCAGAAATGTGATAGTGAATCAACACAAATGAACTGAAGTCCACAGAGGTGGACTGACTATGACTCCTCCTCAGCTAAATATTAAATATCTCCCCAGTCCTAGTCTATTAAAAAAAGAAAGATTTTGACATATTTTTTTCCTCACATGCCATAGTGCCCGTACTCAGATTCTCTTTATGTCTTGAATTATTCGAAAACTACATGCTTGCATTCAGTCTTTTAATATATGTTAGACTGTCTTGAGTTATATTTCAGGCAAGAAGAACTTAATGGCTTTTTTCATTTAGTCCATATTATTTCCTAGAGAGACAGATTTGTATGGACGTGCAGCTCACATTGTGATATTTAATTTTCATTTTTCCAAGTGCTACAGTAAAATAAATATTAATATCCACAAAAACCTTTAGCAGTTTTCACCCGCCTGTACCTATTCAGATTTTCTAAAGCAAGTAATTGTGCTGTCACCTTCTTTTTCTCCTTTCATTATACTCCCATGGAATTCAGCCTTCATCTCCCAAATGTTGCCCTCCATTTTTTTCTTCTATTGCCTTCTACCTTTAAAAATAATATTGTTCTTCAAACAAAATCCCTTTTGAGATAACATGACATCTACTTATGTCCCCCCTTTGGCATAAGTGAATGAAACTTTTCTGTTTTAACTGGATGTGAAACCATTTTTAGAAGAGTATATCTAACTAAGGAATTTTTTGTAATTATCAACTACAGTAACATATGGCTCTGTGGGTCATTTTCCTTTGTGAATGAGTTCTTCCCTAACTCTCACTAAGTTGAAAATAGGTATTCATCTGTTTGTTCTTTTGCTTTCTTCGGAACCTGCTCTTCAAAGAATGAAAAAAAAATATTTGAGAAGCAGTTCATTTACTTTGCTCTTTAGAGCCCACATTATTCAATATTTATGAGCATTCAGGTGGCTACTAGGCACTTATAGAGATATTTGTGAATCCCAAGAGTTCAATGGATTGTAGCATGAAAGATGATTCATCTGAAAGTTTGCATTGCAACTGGATTATCCTCTGCTGAATATCCACTATTTATCACTGGTAATTCTTCATGTTAAAAGTGCCCATCAGGAAAAAGCCAAATCAATATGTAATGCATGTGACCAATAATTATTGTTAACAAAGACATCCTATGTTTAAACACCAACTGAATTCCAACTTAATACTTCCTTGGCTTCTATAGTCTTTGAAAATAATAAAAATGGATTGTATCTGCCCCAAATAGCTGGGATTTGGGGTTTTTTGGGGGTGGTGGTTCTTTTTAACTAAAGAAACTCCCTGCTGCAGGGAGCTTGGAGAATCACAGAGTTGTTCATCTGTCTTTATATTGTATTTTTTAAAGCTTTAATTTTTCTGTTGGACAGGTTTTAAGTGTGTTTTTCTAGCATTTCTAAAGTTGTTTAGGGGCAGGTGGTATATGGAGTCAACAGTCTATGGTCCTGTTTAGAAAAATCAGCTACAGCATGGTTCTCTGCAATTGCTGGCACTGGGCATAATCATAAAATATCATCTTTCTAAAATGCAAAAGTACATTAGTAGAAAATACTGCTTACATTTAAAATCAATATTTATCTGAGGCAAATCATCTGACCAGCTCTGCTTCTCATATTCTATATCCCCTGTTCATAGACATACTTTCAAAGATAAACGCGTCAAGTCATAAAAAGAGATAAGCCTTAATGTTGCATGGACAACACTGGTAAATTCCCAAAGATAGTGTTATTTTGTAGCATTTTGAACCAGGACAGTTAACAGCTACAATCCCTGCTGGCAACTTGTCAGTTTGGCATTTTTATTTCAAAGCCACATATGGTTCCCAAGTACAAAATAAACATTAATTATGTCTTTCTGTGCCTTTTTATTATGTACTTCTCTAGTCTTCTCTGGGGTTTGGGGGTGTGTTTGTTTATTTTACTATAGCCAGAGTATCAACCATTCTCATTTCTGCAGAAGTCTGTTACTAACTCCTGTGACGTTGGGGTTTTGTTTGGGTTCAGGGTTTTTTGGTTGTTGTTTGTTTTTTTTTAAGAGAAGCAATTATAGTCTTTGCGATACATTTGTAGTTAAGCGAGATATCTATATACATGCACATATATATATAAATATAGGTGTCTTTTCAGATACTCATATTCTTTTTTGAATAATTAATGCCAGAATGCCATCAAATGTGATATGTGCCAAGATGACTCAAGGCAATAATAATACAAAGAACTCTAGATTTTTAGAAGTCTGTACACTCATTTTAACTAATTAATGCTAATTAATACAGCAAGAAAACAATGCAGACATTTCATATTAAAATTTAAACTGAGGTTACACTTTTCTCGGTTTACCTCATCTCTAGAGTAACAAAAGCTAGACAGTATCTTTTATAGCCAAAGGTCTGTAGTCTGGAATTCTGTAACATTTGCATTTAGTCTCTTAAATGTTTTAAGAATATTTATTCCCTTTGGACTTTGAGGGGATTTTTGACTACAAAGTGCACTTCAATCTTTTTTATTTTTCTGAATGCCTTTCAATTTAGTGATTAAAAGCTAAAAATACTGTTCCAAGAAGGTGCCATTATTATTCAAATGTGGTTAAGTCAAAGACATAAAAAAGAACAGGACCATTAAATATGTCAATACTCAATTTCTCCACCTATTTTTTCTCATTAGAATGTTTATAACTTTTCTGACTTGATACCTCACAGCCTAATGACATGAGTTCACAA
>VYZX01005344.1:30053-45193 GCA_013401335.1 Brachypteracias leptosomus
AATTTTTTAATTTTTCCCAAAAATGTTGTTCAAGAAATAGGTTTGAAGTTGTCTAATAAATACTGTTTCCTATTCTGAATAAGACAACACTGTTATTTCTTCAAAGAAAGGTTAGAAGGGACTGACAGAATATCACTAAAATCCCTAAAGAAGAGATTAGTACTTGGGAGGAGGGCAAGGGCCCCCAAAATTATCATTGTTTAACATGACTAACATTGTTATTTAGTTTGAAATTTTCTAATCTTGTCATGCCATATGAATAATTTTCCCTAAATTCTTTTACAAATTCAACAAGTCCAAAAATATCCTCAGAATACAGGTAGCTAATCTCAATAGCATTTTCCTTGGAGGTCTTCCCACTTGTTCAATTGGCATAAGTATGACCCCTTGCACTCCTGACAGCCCCAAGGAGAATTTGTTTTCACAGCATCCAATTTCACCCTCATCCTTTCACCTTTTCCTCATATAGAGGATGAAGATGCTTCCTCTGACCTGCTCAAGGGAACACTTTATCAGAAACATGATTCATGACTGCATTAAACAAAACCCCTGCAAAGCAAATGTGAGATGCTGGAGCACACAGAGAGGTTTTGTTCATTTTTTCTAATGGCTCCAAGAGAAGCAAAATGGGACAAAAATTAATATATTTTTCATGATGACTATATTTAGTCATCACTCTGGATTTTAGCAGTTTCAGATAAAGCAGACTTCAGATTTTGTGAGTAGCTGGTTCATGAAGAAAGATCTATTTATAATGAAGGTATCTACATGGTCTTAGTACTTATTGGTTACATGTAACATAGGATACATGTGAAAAAGTGTTCAGCTTTTCCTCAAGAAAGGAGGTGTTAAAAATGGCCATGAAGCTGCACCTTGAATGACAGAGCAGGAAACAGTTATGGGTTACAACTGTTTAGTTGATCCACTTAGTTAAAACTACAATAGCTATGATGCTTTTTTTGAGTTCAACCCTTGTGATAACTATGCAACATTACGAAATTGCTTTCCTAGTAGCACAAAATTATGAAAATCACATGGGGGGGTGTGGGATTTTTAGGTCACCTATGTTCCACTTTACCCAAACTCTGTTTCTTCCATGTTGGAGATGTCCTAGGCATTAACATGTCCTAGCAAACAAAGCATTGCACTGGGGTTCAGAAACCCTGTACTCTGCTAGTAGGGATCTGCTGACCATTCTTCACAAATCAGTGTGCTTCCATTCCCCTTTCTATTTCTTTCATCTTAACAGTGATAGATGTTTGGTACTAGGATAGTATATTATCCTGTACTTCCATTTCCCAAATGCTTCCAGGCCTGACTTCACTTGAGGCCTTTAAGTGCTAATGAAATATAAATGATAATGCAGACACTGAGCTTTAATGTTTCCTAAAAACATAGCTGAAGAATACATTCGAAATGATACAGGATTCATTTGTCCTACAAGATTATTTAACGTCTTGCACAGACCTCACATTTTAAGATGGGAATGCATCGAAGTCAGGGCAAGAATTCTTCTCCCATAAGCAACTCAGCTGAAAGTAATTTACTTGAGAGGCTTATCAATTCTCCTTTTGAATGCATCCAACTTTGCAGCAAAGCAGCATTTCCGTGATGGAGTACAGAAGAACCTATTGGAAAGGTTCTTTTCAATTATAGCATTTTAACAAAGTTTGTCTTTTGCAGACTATGGATTACTAGCTAGAAATACATTAACTTTTGGGAGAAAAAAGTTCTGCCACATCATTCTGATGTGTTTGTCAACCATCTGATGTCTCCACTCTGATAAAATAAACTTATCTGAATTGCCATACCTTCACTGAAGTCATTGGTTATCATTTAGACACAAAAAATACCCAGGGGATCAATTTACATCAAGGAGTATAGCAGGATGATGCCCACCCAATAGCAGCAGCTGATACAGGTTTATTCTTTCATTTCTACAAGTTCTTTAATGCACAAGTTGAGAAATTTCTGGTTGTCCTGCACTAGGTAATATAGTCTTTCCCAGACAAAGACTAGAATCTGAATTGGATCTTCATCCTGTTAACACCATTTTCCACAGTCCACTAAAACCAGTAATATTTTGGACTCAAAGAAGGCAGAATTTGGACTGTCATATATGTGAGGTCTACTGAAAGTTTATACTTTGGAATTAAATGCAGATTACTGCAGAAGCCAGGAGTTGCCATATGTTCATAGCAGTCAATGGTTTTTATCTGTTAATGTCTAGGCTATATCCAAAGCTTTTATGTATCTAGATGTTATTTGCATATGGCTTTAGGCATGTCTATATGAATGTATACTGTGATAGATATAACCGTGGATAGCTTGATAGTTTTGCAGAGCATAAAAATGAACTGTGAATGCTCCAGAATTTTCATGTAAATCAGTATTCTAGAGAATACAAAACCAAAGATATATTCATTGTAACAGTATAAACAGACAATTTTATATACAGCATTTATTTGCAACTCTGTATCAGACTAAACCATGCAGATTAAGACCATATAGCACACTATAGTAAAAGGCAAATAGAGCTAAATAAAGTATAGAGAAATGCTGAAAAAGAAAAGAAAATGGTTTCTAGAGAACAGCAGAAAGTGGGAGAGAGCTATAAACAAAGCTATTATTTAATTAATAAAAATAAGGAAGGACTGACTTCAAGAGGAGAATGACAAAAATTACTAAGTCAAAAAATACTAGAAACAAGAGATGCTATGGCTGATGGCATAGACTTTCTCAGTTCAAAACAGTAATCATGGATGAAAACAAACATAAGCAGTTAAGTACAGGACCGCAAAGGCAAATTAGGAAAGACACCTGAATATCTGCATTCCTACAGAAGAAAAGTTACCCAGGAAGTAAATGGCAGAACAGTGTGGCTAAACTTAGCAGAGGTATCTGGAGGTTAAATCAGATTTGGTAGCAGAAAGAAAGTAGAGAAGACCACTATGTGGTTAAAGAGTGAAAACTGAACAACCTGAGGGAATACGTCCAATAGTAACCTCTTAAGTCACTTCTGAAGGATATAGTGGATATTTTGATAAAATCCTCCTAAAAGTATAGGGAGAGGAAAAATATCATATGAGAAGGAAAATTATCAGATAATAAAGCTGTCAGACATAAGAGATTTTAAACAACCCAATATATAGACAGAAATTCTATTGATCACAAGTCAACTATAGTATTTAAATACATTATTTTAGACTACACTTTCAGTTAAAGAAAGTAGCAGATACAAATTTACAACAGCAGACAAGATTCAGATAGGAAACATAAAGATCAAATACCTACCTCACTGTCACAACAAAAATGAATAAATGGCGTTTATTTCTGTATAGACTTCATAGACTCTCTCAAAGGCTTTCATAATATTTGTGGAACAAAATTAGAGAAATTCCTGGGTTACTAGGGAATTTGACAGAAAATGTTAACATAACTATGATTACGCTAAAGGTTAGGAAATAAGTAATATTTATATATAGCAAAGACAACTACAGTTTGCAGCAGACGCATTATACCAAGTATGCTGGAAAAAAAAACAAACCAACAAACCCAAACAAACAAAGCTCACAATCAACCTTTCCTGTCCCCACCCAAAAGCTGAACACTGATGCACTGATGCAGAACAAGAAATTCAAACAATGATGAAAGAAATTCAGTACTTCAGGTGTCTTGGCAATAAAAAGAATAAAATAGATGGAATAGGAAATGAAATTAAGGTCAGAATAGCAATGAACAAACAAACCTTTGTAATGCTAAATCCAGCTAATCTCTAGATACTAAAGTTTGCATATTCAATAAAATACAAAGACAAATTCACTATATAGAGCTGCAAACTGGGGAGTTAAGGATATCCTCCAACCAGATCGTCATAAACTACTGTTTTAAAGACATTTTCAGTATCTGATTGCCAGGACAAATGCTATGAGAAAAGGCAAAACTAAAGCCATTTGGGATCAAAAATTGTGATATTTGAGATGCGTATAAGGAATAATAGACTCACCTGTGACAAGAATATTCAATTAAGAAAGTTGAAGTGGAAATAATACATTCTGAAGATTTAAAATAGAAGCTTCTTAGAAAACAATTAAGATGACAGATGATTGTAAAAGACAAAGATAAAATAGCACAACAGTAGCAACTGTCCTCCATATTGAATATAGAAAAGTAAATGGACAAATTATCATATTCTTCTGCTGTATTTTTAAGCACACTTTGTGGTTGGTGTTTTGAAGAGATTTACAGTTCCTTCCTGATCCCACCCTGGGACTTGACGACTGCACAAGTCACCTCAAAAATGTATCTCTGGTTAACAACATAAAAAGGACTATCATAAAACAATGATGGTGCCTCTCTGATTGTGAGAAATAAACAAATTTAAAAAATAAAAAATAAAGAAGAAGGATCAGTTGTCTTGAAGGGTAGAATAAGAGCTTTAAACATGCTTTATTTCAAGGGCCATAATGCAAAAAATAAACATGCTTTGCCCTAAGTGTGCACTAGTTTTCCAACAGAAGCTTTCCTCCTGAGATAACACAAGGTTTTCAGAATGAATCTCAATTATCAATGATTCTGTGGACCAGGATGAATCACATTATATTATGCTACATGTTATGTGCATCTGAGACAAGAGCCGTGTCTTAAAATGCAAACATTCATCTCTCCTGTAGTAAGCAGCATCCATCAATGTTTCTATACACTTCCAGAGCCTTAGTGTTCTTACACTGGCAAAAGCACCACTTTGAAGTTTCTCACTTTATTGCAATATACAGCATATTCCAGAGAGTTCTCCATATAGATCACTATATGAAACACAAAACTCTATAGATCACCAACTGAAGGGAAAAAAAATTCACTTCCATTCAAATCTGAATGCAATTTTAGAGCAAACTCTCAGCATTAAAAATAAGGAAAGATGTTGTTATCACAACAAAAGTTACAGAATTATGTATTTAAGTGTTATAATACAAAAATTCACATTCATCTTTAACCCTATAGATTATATTTGGTTTCATTCTTTTTTAATTGATAAACAGTATCCACTCAGAGCAGCACAGCAGGGTATGTCCATGATATCTTAATTCTAGTGGATAGGCACTAGTGTGCTGAAGTTTGGTTTATTTGGAGGGGGTGCAGGAGGGGACCTGTTTGTATAAAAAAAATAAAAACAAACCACAAACAAAAAAGTTCATCACCCAAAATATCCAAACACACACACACACTCTCCCAAACTCAAAGTCTTAGACAATTTTCAAATATCTAGCAATTAACAAGGGTACATTCCTGCCAGTTGATATTAAAACAAGTTATTCCTTATGTTGTGAGCATGCTGATTCACTGTAGTGGGTCTGTCTGAGCTGATTTTCCCCATACAGCCCTCATACTGCAGTACTGGGACCCGGAGGATGTTGATAACATGGTGTGTGTTATGTCTAGCTGTGGATGCCCAGATAACACCAAAGGTACAGGGGGGACAAGATCTGGGAGGGGATACAACCTGGACAGACAACCTGAGCTGACCAATAGGATATTCCATACCATACGACGTCAGCTCAACTATAAAGGAAGGGGGACGGGGGGATATGGGGGAAGACATTTGTCCTCTGAGCAACCTGTACGCGTTCTGGAGCCCTGCTTCCCGGGACAGGCCCGACACCGCCTGCAGATGGGAAGTAGAGAGTAACGGCTTTGCTGCTTTTGCTTCACGCACGTGTGACCTTGCTTTCTCTGCTGTTTATTAAAACTGCTTTTTATCATAACCCACGGGTTTTCCTTTCCATCTTACTCTCTCCCCGCTTGCCTTGCTGACAGAGGTTTTGGTGGGGGGCGGGGGGAGTGANGGGTGGGCACCGGGCACCCAGCCAAGGTAAACCCACCACATTCACAAAGTAGTTTTATAATTTTTGATCAGTAACAAATTCCCTTTTTGAGTCTCTATCCATTTAAGACTGAAGAATTGAACCCAAACTTCTTTCATGACAGAAACAGAATCAATGGCAGAAGCATTAACTAGTAGGGCCCAAAATAGTAACTTTCCACATTGCACCATTTTTGTCCCTTTGCTACTGCAGGGCAGTATTTGTGATCCCACGCCCCATTTGTTGGCAGTGAACCACCAATTGTGTCTGGCCCACAGAAGAGCTGCCTCAGTACTGCAATCAAGGTGTCAAGGTTTAGGGTCAATCCACCTAAAACAGACGCTCTCTGTTAATCCCTCTTCACCCACGCCCCCCCACCTCCACACCAATTAGAGGAAGAGAAAGAGGATAAGGGAGAGAGACTTATGGCCCCCTCCCCTCCCAAATGGGAGAGTAAGGGAATGAGAGAGAGGCTTCCGGATTAGAAAAGAAAACTAAAATAGCTTAAACAAAGACAATGATAATAAAATGGGATATGTACAAATATATACAAAACCAGTATTGAACCCAACCTCCCCCTGATGGCAATTACATCACTGTCACCACTGAGGCTGTGGAGCAGGCACTGGCAAAGTCCCAGACTCAGCTCAACGGCTGATGAGAACCGGGTTCAGGAGCTGGGTTCAGACACAAATTGAGATCAAAGGCAAGAGGCTGAAGGGAAAGGGTGGCTCCATCGAAGGAAAAAGGAAGGCCCAGAAAGGAAGGAGATCAAGACCTTTGTGATCCCTCAGCTTTATACTGTATATGACGTATATGGGATGGAATACCTCGTTGGTCAGTTTAGGGTCACCTGTCCTGGCCGCTCCTCCCCACACGTGCAGCCTTTCACTTCCTGTACTCCCCCAACGTGGTACACAAGATCTAGCAATGACCTTGGTCTGCACACCAATCCTTGGTAGTAACTCTAAACATCAAGTGTTATCACTGCTAGAAGCAGATGCTGTCCGTGAAAACATGCTGGGAGCTTCAGAAAGTGCAGGCAGTTACGAGAGACTCATATAAAAAGTAAAATTACTGAACAGAACTGGTTTGGTTCTAACTCAAACCAGGACACAAGGCTCTCAGGAATGTCTTTGTAAAGCCTCACTTTAATAACTTGATTAACATACATTTCAGTATCAAAAACGGTGGTAAAAAGTAACTTGATGGCACCCCACCCACTAGGTCTCTACACCCTGGCAGAATGAAATCTAAGAACTCAATTTGATGCTTTGTTTTCAAGATCTTCCTTTGAGTAATCAGTGTCTGCACCCAGTCTGTTTATTATTCCATTTTTTTCCCCGTTCCACTTCCCTTGACATGCTGTGGACACATTTCAGTTATTCTGTCACCTTTTAACAGCTACTCTATGTCCCCTGTTCCATTTGTTTTCAAATTAAGTTCCTGCTCGTTCTAGCAAAGAGTGAGCTCCTGATATATGACTGTGCTTAACCTGAACATGTCATCAGCTTTGTCTTGAATAGCTATTTCAGAGGAGAAAGGAGACCCGTGTGACACTGGGATTCTGGTTCACTGAAGATCTGGATGATAACAGCGTTACCTACATTATGCTTTTCTGTAATAATTTCTTATTACTGCCAGAGTTATTGATGCATGCAAAACAAAAATAAAAAGATGATGAATTAATACCACTGATGGGGCTCATACAACAGGAAGTAGATTCCTCCTGTTATTCTTAACCAGACATTTTTCAGATATCACGTAACAGAAAAGGACTCTCAGTGAGTTTGCTGCTGTCATTAGCACTTATTTTTCAATTCTTGAAACAGAGAGGAGCTAGCTGTTTTTTAGCACTGCTCAATGCAGTACTATTTCTTCCTTCCCTCTCTCATTTTCCAGTAGCAGTTTAATTTGGTCTGTACAGTGCCATCTACTTTGCATGCATTGTTAGGGAGTAATTCCCACACTGCCCAAAGCACATTTGGGAAGAAGCAGAAGCCTCCCCCTCTCCTGCAGCGGGGCTGCACCAAGGCTGGGCCCAAGAGCAGCTGCAGATGTTCAGTATACAGGAACCACTTGCTCCTTTTTCTCACTAGTTCCTGCTGCTTGGCCACACCAGGCAGGACCAACACACACACTGAATTTCCATTGCTTTGCTAATAAGACTTTCTTATGAGAAAAACAGAGGACATTTCTGCTTGACCACACTGTCTCCTGAAGGGCACTGATGACACGGTCAAGGCATGAAGGCTGTGCTGACAGTGACAATGACATACCTAGCAGTTTAGCTGGACAAAAGAAACTACTATACAGAGACACATTTCTCAACAGTAAATCCAGGCTTCTAAAATGCATTCCTGTGCCAATGATTTCTCCACAACAAGGACACAGGAGGGAGATCTGACGAGACTGCTCCTCAGAGCAACCCATGCCTGGATACAGGGATTCATCTCTTCACAGGAGGCTGGGTGGGAAGTGAGAAGAGGCAGAGTCAGTCTCTTCAATAAGTAAACAGGATACACAATGGATAAAGCCAGAGTGCTCCAGCAACGAGCATCTCAAACAAGGTCATGGAGGGAGTCTGTGGTATAATAAGCCACACTAATAAAGTCTGACTGGCAAACACTCTGTAATAGGTTTCTCTAGTACTAAAGCTTAACTCTTCCCTCAGTTCCAATAAATTTTTAAAAAGTTTATACCTTACTGTTTTGGGGGGTTTTTTTCTTGTCTTTTTCACCACATCATTATGTGGCTTCTAGCATGTATAGTAAAACCAAAAGGCTCTTTCTGATGTCGTGAATACCAGGATGAATGTTTTCCTAAGCAATTAGTAACCACACTAAGATGCAGTTTCACTCATAGTTATACAAAGTCAGGATAAGAAAATATTTTAAATGCAAAGCATATCTACTACTAAATTATCAAAAAGACATAATAGCAGGATAGTAAATGTGTGGTATGTATATTTAGTATTTATTATAGAAATTTACTGCATATAAATTACAAGGAAGTGCCAGATGCATCTAATAAATATGAATGAGGAAAGTTTCATACCCTCAGAGCTATATATGATGCTGTCTTCTAGCTCCTTCATTGAAAACATTGTATGAAAATCTCTTCACCTTGTTTAATTGGAATTGAATCCTCTAAATCATCTATACCTGCATTAATCAACTAGTTAAGTTGCAGTTAAAATTTCCAGCGGAAGACTTCAGAAAGTAATAAAAAGTCAACTAACAGTTGAGGAAGAAAAGGAAACTGAAGTACCAACAAAGCAGGAAATACAGTACCCCTGGTGACTCATGAAACAAAATATTACAATTATTCACTTTGTGTTTGTGATCAGCTGACATCTCTGCATGGTTTAAATTAACATGGGAAAAAAAAACGACTCTACATAAGAAGAAAAATGAAGTCTTTACTATATAGACAGCATTTGGAGAAAGAAAAAAAACCAAAGAGAGTATATTTTCAGCAGAAGTAGATTCTGCACTGTCACTGTAGTTTTTCCACCACAGAAAAACCCCTTAATGGATAAAATACATTTTATCCTTGGATATTATTTGTAAATTCTCACTTTGCTTTTTTAATATAAAAAGCATAATACAAAATATGATCACTCTCAGACCACCAGATCCTAGAAATGTAAAAGGTGAATGCTGCATAGAAAATTGGAATTAACAGAAAGTACTGGCATTGCTGACAATGCAGAAATAATATATTTCCTGGCAACTTAATATGGAGGGTTTGGGTCAATCCAAGTATTTGGGCTAATAAACAAATTTGTTGTCATCTTTCCTCTTTTTAATTTCTTCTAGGTTTTTTCTAACTTTTTAAGAAGTAGTTTAATTTCAGCAGGTTTTTCAGTTAAATCAATACTCACCAAACAAAAAGAATTCCCAAATGCAAAGAAGTCTTTATAATTCTTTTCATTAACCTACACCTTGCATAGAATTTTTTTATACTCTTTGGTCTGTAAAAAATAGAATGCTCAGTAATAAACTCTACTGACCAAACTCAGACTTGAGAGAATCTCCTTAAACCTGTTTTTTCCTTCACCTGTGGCAAACTACAGCCACTCTACCTGCAATGACACTACTAGAATTCAGAACATATTGTATATTGTTTCATTAGCTGAATTTTAATGTTCTTTGGAAATACATATTTATGCAAATATTCCATGTAGCAAATAACAGCAGCACATCCTCTAGCTGGCCTTTATCTCCTAAGGACAATGACAATTTTACATTATTTTCATAACTGAAATAAAACCAGCTCTACTCACCAATTTATGGTGACTTTTAGCAACTTCAACCACTGCTTTGACCGAATGCCATTTGTCAACTATCAAGAGCATTCCTGACATTCACACATGCTTAAAGGGAAAACAAGTTTCCTGCCCATCATCCCATCACTTTTCAGGCTGGGGAATAGCTTAGATTGCTTGTCAAAATGTAAATTTCCTTCAGAGCCTCTTTGCTTGTGCTGGTGAGAAGACAGCATGAAAGAAGTGACAGAAATCCTAAATTCAGAGTCACTAAACTGTTTTTTGTTTAGGATGCACAAAACATTTGCGTTGCTTATTTCAAGTTATCTCTAGGATGCTGATTTTCAAGTGAACAATGGTTCAATGTACAGCAGTAAATGAATACACAGATGAAAGCTGTCTAGTTAAAACAAATATTGCCACAATTCTGTTTATATTTTTATGACACTATTGCAAAACCATGCATCAATTTGTAATTCCATTCCCTCAACTCACTTCATGTTGGTGAAAGGTGGAACTTGAGAAAGTCCAGGATCTTTTGGAGTCACTGACTTCTTGATTTATTTGGAAGAAATAAAACCAAAAAAAAGTAAACAAATTTTTTCTGAATATTTCTTGACATCTAGTTTAGTACTTCTCTAATGAAAACACTCTCTTTGGACATTTAATCCAGAGCCACAGTAGAAAAGACTGGATAGCTATCTAAGCTATTTAATGTCTTTAATTTCACTGACAAACACCTCTTTCATTCCACTGGGAATCACTAAGTGTACAGTCAGAATAACATTTCTGTCCATGCCTGCTCCAGACTGTGAGTGTGCTTTTCAGAAGTCTCCACTGCTGTAAGTGATTAGTCCTCACCATAACAATATAGAGGACAGCTAGTCTTTTTTGAAGCTTCCTTAAGCCTGCAGTTGATCCTCTTTGGAACCAAAACTGCAACTAACATTGTTAGTAAAAAAAACTATTTACTGATTGGATTCACCAGGAAACGGCTCCTAGCAGAATACCACCAGGACCCTCCTGACAGGTAAGGCATAGAAGGAATAAGGTTTGACATTCATGGTATCATGCATAGAGTAGCATTCAGGTATCTTATCCACTCATTTAGAATAAGCAAAGAACAAAGGCAACCAGCACGTGAATAACAGGACATCAAACTCATGCAACTGATAACGCAGGTTTTGGCACAGAGCATGAGTACCAGATTAAGCTATGCTCATGACAAACTCACAGATATTCACAAACCCTTTGCTTCTCTGTCAATCTGTAAATGCCTTATGTATCTAAAAAAGAATACACTGCACATGAAAAATGTTTGCATACTGCAGTGCATCCCATTTTCCAAGTTGATTTGAAGCAGTTATCTCTAGCTAATTAGCTCTCTTCTAGTCTGTGAAATCCAGAAATACTCAGGTGATACTGTTGATAATATGCCAATTATAATGTAAATTATAAAGACATGAGGTTAGGAACTGAAAGAAACGGACTTACTTTGTCCTTATTAGACTGGGTTATTATCAAAAAGCTGACTTAAATATAACAGGTTGCATTTCACTACCTACCAGTCTTCTGAGATGAGCATCTTACCTCAAGATATAATGTCAGGGATGTTAATTGCTGTAAAGTACAGAAGCATTGATGTTCAGCTAAGAACACATCACATTCTGATTCATGAATATGAAAGCGGAGACTGAAGCAAGTGAGAACCAACTACAGCTAAATGCTGGTAATCTTTGTATTGATGCAAGAATGTGATCAGAACCAGACATTCACAAGATCTGGGAGCTAAAGGCTCATATTATGGTTCTTCACTTTCTTTGTCACAGCTTGTTTTTGAACTCTTTTTAGAAATACAACTCCATAAAGTATGATTCATAGTCCAGCTTGAAAACACATAGCTCCCTAATGCATTTTCTGTTTCTCAGTAGAGATTCTGGTAGCTTTGTGGACAAGCAGTATCAAACATGTTTACTCTAAATGGCTGATCTCAGAGCAGAACAACAGACTATGCAATGAATACTGCACTAGCTATACAGGCACCATCAATTTGTCATCATTTCACACTCAAATTCTTCAGTGTAAATACTTGGAAGTAAAAAGAATTGCTTTTCTGTTGAGTTTTTTTTCTGTGTGTTCGTGTGTTAGGTTTTTTTCTCTTTAGTAAAGCTGCAGCAGAGATAATATCTGCAGCTTCAAAATCTGGAGTTGACAGTTTTCCATACTGTTAGATTTTGAACTCCTTTCTCCAACGTCCAGAAACAGCAAATAGCTTGGCCTTTAAGCTATCATTACAGGAAAACATAATAGCCACAGAACACTTAAAATATGTTTTATTTTAATACCTGTCACAACTTCTATTATTGTAGCACCTAGGGTCTAGCTGAAACTGGAACCCACTCTGGAAGAACTCGGGGTGTACATTTTTGAAGAGGCAGCTCCTGTTGTGATAGTTTTATCTTTCAGGCAGGTAAGGTGATTAACAGGTTAGGATCAGAATTTGTGTCCTTATTGTAACAGGCTCAAAGCCCAGGTAGTAAGAGATTAAATCATCATCAAGGACGACTATGTGGAGCAGGAGCAGAATTCATTCTCTTTCATCATGTTGGCAAGCATCTTTTAGCAAAAAATCATGTTTTGCTTAAGCCTCTCACCAAGTAAGACTCACATTAAAAATATTTATACAGAGAAGCCTAAATGGAAAAATGGGTGATTCCCAGTCTTTGTGGCTCTAAGGAGGACTGGTAACTTTCAAAATTCTCTCAGACCCCAAATCATCCCTTTCAGCACAAATCACCCCTCTAACAGATGACACAGTAACAGTGACATGGTCACATATCTTCACTGAATTTGCAACTTGGCTTACTGCAGTGAGGGATTGTGTGCAACTAAACTATGAATAGATTTGCCCTTATTTAATAAAATCCACTAAGTTTTAGGTAACTTGATTTGTGCATTTCACTCCCTGTTCCATGTGTCATATAACTTCTCTACATTTCACATCACCGGCTACTATCAAAACCAACAATATCACCATAAGTTCAAACATGAGATCTGGGATAAACTCATTAAATTCTGTGTTGTTGTTGCTATGTAAAAACCCTCAATTTCTACTGAATCAAATATGAAAAACAGTATTACCGCTAACAATACTCATTCTAACATGCAGCTTGATATTCAAGTTTCAGTTTATGATATTCTTGCATTTTTAATTTTCAGTGTTCTACAGAACTTCATACTGAAAATATAATGTAAAGAATAGGTAGAGGATATTCAGAAATTTTAGCAGGTGTATAGAGGAAATTAGTGCTTCTGACACAGAAAAGCACTGAAAAGACTGTAGAATAGCACAGTGGTTGCTTGTTTCTGTCATGTCCATAAGGAGGGAAATAGTCCATCATCACTGATTTTAAAATCATTAATGTTTGTTACAGAATTAATAATTTTTTGGAGTGAGAGGGACAAACTTGACATTCCTCAGAACAGAATTCAGAGTAAGACAACACAGAATAGCTTTTCACTCTGTTCATATTTACAAGATCACCTTTTCACAAATAAATTTTGTTTCTTTTTTTAATTTCTTTTTTGTTTGTTTGTTTTAAAGTCAGTCTGCACTGTGGTGTTCATTCTAAGGCAAGTTCTACAAATTAAGGGTAATTGGAAGCCAATTAGAATGTAATAGAACTGCAATAGCACTAAGATAGATGTTAGGAAAGAAATTCCTAAACAGTGAGGNCTAAACTATTTTCGGCAATATTTTCAATCGCGGTTGTCCTTATTATCCCCGTGAAAGTCTTCTGTTAATTCTAGCTCTACTAAGCTTCTTTCTCTACCAATACATTATAGCCCCAAGTTCCTCAGGTTAATTATACATTGTATAAAAGGATTTCTTTTTAAACAGTTTCATGTGTATTTTAATTCAATTTCTTTTTGCATCCTGTTAAAAAGGAGTGAATAGAAGTGTCTGCCTGACCTTTTCTGCAACAGCTGCTAATTGTTGCCCCCATCTCCTTTCCCAAGCATTCTTTCCTCTGATCTAAATGAAATCTCAAATACTTTCACCTCATCCTGATTTTAGTTTNAATTTCTTTTTTGTTTGTTTGTTTTAAAGTCAGTCTGAACTGTGGTGTTCATTCTAAGGCAAGTTCTACAAATTAAGGGTAATTGGAAGCCAATTAGAATGTAATAGAACTGCAATAGCACTAAGATAGATGTTAGGAAAGAAATTCCTAAACAGTGAGGAGACTGAAGCACCAGATCATCAGTAAAGATTGTAAAATCTTTTATGGGAAGTGTTCATAAACACCTGTCAGATATGACTTAGGTAGTTTTGATACTGCATTGAGGTAAGGAGATGCACAAGATGACCTTCTGATCTCTTCCAGCCCTATTGTTTTTAAATATACATGAACAGAACTGTAAATTGATATTTGCACTGACAGAAAGGCATCTGCAGAACATTGATGTACTGTACTTAACCAGACCTATGATAAGAGATACTCAAGAGACAGGTCTGATCTTGTTTAGCTATAGGTTTGGGGGTGGCTTTTTTGTATTTTCGATATAAGTAAAAGACTGGTAAATTACTATTTAATCTTCTCCTTTTAGTACTAACTGCTTCTTTTTCCTAGTCCCTTAATTCTTTCACTGCTAAAACATTGAAAGAACTGTTGCAAAAACAAGTACATTTTCTCCACTATGCTCCAGTTCTGACTGTTAAAAAGAAGATTAAAAACTCTAGATATTCTTAGACCCAGAAGAACTTTCTACCTAGATCTAGAAGAGGGGTGGTATCATCAGAAAAGGACTGTAACCCACATGGGATTAAACATCCCATCTCCACCAACAACCAGTATCACGTTTTCCGTGCTTTCCACTTTATAGTAAACCACACAGGAATGAAGTGTGGGATAAGCTGTGCATGAGGAGACTTAAACAAATCACCTCCCGTTCCTCTTATGTCCCAAAGCAAGAGGGTTTCTAACCCCTAAACTATTTTCGGCAATATT
>VYZX01005344.1:47024-74620 GCA_013401335.1 Brachypteracias leptosomus
ATTGCTATCAGGGGGAGGTTGGGTTCAATACTGGTTTTGTATATATTTGTATGTATTCCATTTTATTGTTACTATTTCCATTAAAGCTGTCTTAGTTTTCTAATCCATAAGTTTCTCTCTCTCCATTATTCCCTTTTTCTTCCCCTTTGGGGAGCAAGAGGGGTTAACAGAGAGCATCTGTTGTAGGTCTAATGGACTGCCCTGACCCTAAACCTTGACACTCACAAACTGCTTCAATTCTACCAGAGCGGACTATTCTTGTGAAGAGAACCAACCTGTCCCTCCCGTTGAGGCAATGGCATTGCTTACAAAGAATTGAAGAGTCAGAGACAAGAATAAGAAAGATAGAATCTCTACCTCAGCATTTGGTGTACCTTTGGGGAATCAAGCAGAGCTGAACTCTGATCCTTGCTCAAGGCATTGCTTTTGAACTTGCACTGAAGAGGCATACTGCGCCTAAAAATAAGTACCCTCTTCTTCATATATACTGTTCAAAATGCTCCTAGACTTAATTTTATGAGGCATTCACTTGTAACGATATTTTTTATGAAAACATAATTGTTTGCCTTGATTTACTAGATATTATTTTAAATAAAAATTCAAATTAAAACAAAATTTTTGATAGTGGTAGTGAAAGAAATATGATCTGGACTCCCCATTGAGGAAAACACGGAATTAAAAAAATCAATAGATAATGAATCTAGACAATTTTCAAATAATGAGAAAAATCCTTCAGAGATGATTAAAATCGTTTTGGCTTCTTCTAATAAACCTTAACAGAGGAATAAAGGAATATATCTTTTCGTATTTAAGAAAATAATCCTATCACCTGCATAATCCTATTGTTTTTTTCCCTGACAGGGAGAGTTCCAGAAGTTTAAAGGAAAACTATACAGTCATTGGAGTAGAGAATATTGATATTTTAATCTGATGTAGTGATACTGTTAATTATCCATGTTTCCTTCATATCCTTTGATTCATGCAGAAACATCAAAACCGAGATGCCTTGTGAAATTGTATTTTCAGTAGGTTTATGGCCATTGCCCTGCCTAATGCTTGGCCTCCTCTGCATTCACCACCTTCTGACCTAAGGGTAATCATATTAACCTACACTATCTCAAAGGGAAAGAGCTTAACTCACCCCTTTTCAGCAGCACATCAGGAGTCTGATTTTTAATTACTGAAAGCGTGGCTTCACATCACTGTGTTCATTGTAAATGAAATGCACAGACAGCATTCCTTGGTTTAAAATAGAGTTCAATGTACAAAACACCCACATCAGTACATGAAAAAACACAAAACTACTTCTTCACTTGGACATGGAAGTGAGTGGCGAGCTCGTGCCTGCACTGCCCGTGAGCAGTTCACCAGGAAAGGGCAACTTTCACATGGAAACATCTCAGTACGACCAAAATCTTCCCCCAACTTCCTCTTAGTATTTCCCAAAACACATTTTGTTTTTACAAAACCTCACCTTCAAATTATTTTTCTACTGCTAAATAAGCTTTAATTAGCCCCACTGTAAATTTCTACAAGTTTATTATTCATTTTTTTTTGGTCTCTTATTTTGAAGTGCACAGTGCCATTTGATTTTTCTCAGATAGAAAGCGCAGTTTTCTCTAAATGAAGAAGTGATCTCAGATATAACACAGCTTTTACTAATCAGGGAGATACCGGTATTGCAAAGACTTCAGACCTTGTTATAAGATATTTATAAAGGAAATTTGAGGCCCATGTTGTGATGGATATTATTGAAAGCCTCTGAGGGTGGTAAAAAGAAAGATCATTCTGGAGCACTATAATCTCTGTTATTTTAAAGCGTGGTAAAGATGTGGAGGAAACACGGTAGCTATAGGCTCATATTTTTAATTAACCTAGCATGTAAAATCCTTGCAAAAGCGTCAACTAAGGTATTAGTGTCTACTTTTCCCAAATTAACTTGTCCAAATCAAGTGGGTTTTATTAAAACAAGACTATCAAACAATAACATCAGTTTTTAATAGACTTAAACATTGAACAACATTAGAAAAAACATTCAATGCTATTTTACTCAGTGTAGAAATGGGGCCTGGGTGAATACAGTGAATTACCTCTTTGAAGTAAGGAAGAAATTTAGAATGAGGAATAACTTCTATACTCAAACCATTAGTTACTTTCATTATTAATAGTGAGATTTTTTTTTTTTTTGTAATCTATGAAAGAGTTGGTAAGTGTGGTGTTGTCTTTTTCTATTTCATCTTTCCTACCTGGAGAAATACATTAGTTTAGAAGCATTTCAAACCACTGATTTCATTTACTTTGGAGTGAAAAATGTGTCCACCAAGCAAATAATTTGCCGTAACATTAAGTATTTCACTATAAGCTCTAGCCATTTGCATACCACGTCTTTACAACTCTTTCATTTCCTGTGAAGGAGAAAGGCCATAACCTCTTATTTTCATAATGATGCCAAGAAAGCCAACACTGCAGAAGGGAAAAAAGAGGTGTTTCTGTCATCTCATCCCTAGTCCTCATACAAACTGGATTTTGAAGGGGAGTGGGAAGGATGTTTAAGGACAACAGCTTTGAAATATAATGCTGTATTACATGACTCAAACAGATGTAACATTGGATCTAACTTAGAAGTTACTGCCAACACAAGCAGGGTATTTGACCAGTTGACCTCCAAAGTCCCAATGCAGACTGCCTGAATCCTGGTTTCTATGCACTGTGACTTAAAGAACAAACAGAAAATCCACAGGAAAAAGCAAGCGGGACAGCCAGAAACCTCACAACTGTTGTGAACTGGAAAAAAAAAGAAAAAATTCATAAAGCTTCTTGCACGTTGGGGTGCAAACTGTTCATCCCTGTCACACATACTGCACAGTTTTCAGTTACTATAGTGGTGTGGTTTGCCAGCTGCTACAGGAGCAGGTCAGCCTTAAAACAAATATTTGGTCATAAATTGCTGGACTTAGAGGCAGGGTCACCTGGCTTCCTGCTTTGGTGCTTAGCCTTCTGATTGTAGTCTGAGAAAAGGCTATGCTGCATGTAAACAATTCCATCTATGAGCCAGAGAGGATGAGCAATTACAACTTTCTCGAAGTCCAGATCTTAGAAGAATCAATATTATCCAGACATAGGAATAAGATATTTTGGGGCAAACATTAAGAGACTCAAGTTTACAGATATTAACATCGGTGGCAGGGGTAGATCAAGGCACACAAACAATACTCTGTCTAGACTCAAAACTTTCAACCTGGCTGACAGAGTGACCACCACTTCCCAGAGCAGACATTCCTCCTGCTTCCCCCTCATCTAACCAATACCTAGTCCTTCCAGCTCTGCTCCAAGTCCATCCAGGCTTCCTGGTGAGGAGGATACTTCCTTAGTTGCAATTAGGGTGGGAAATTTAAGAAGCCTCTTATTTCATTACTGCCCCAACATCCACATACATTATAAGTATATGTGCTCCCACGGGGCACAGATGGATACCTCTGGGCTCATTTGGGGACATAATTTCATGGAAAATATCCAAGTAGTAATATCTCATCTGTCTTTACCCAACACTTCAGTCAGTAGTACGGGAAACCTCATGTTATACAAGATATTTGGAAACTACGTTAGCTGAGCTCTGCTGACTGCACAGGAGTGATTTTCAAGCATGTTGTGCACCATTTATTTGCTTTCTCTCCTGATTGCTAAACAGCACACATGAAAGGTAAGACAAAATAATTATCTGAAGATGCACCATTGAATTTGGTACTACAGATATCAGCCATCTCTTAGCTTCCCATTTTCACTGGCATTGTTGACTTGTGCTTTGTCAGCAATGACTTTGCTGCAGTGCAGAAATCTTCTAGAAAACGAAGAGCTGATAGAAAGTAACTTGTGAGTGAAAAGTACCCTGCACAACCCCCATACATGTTCATATTACCAAGAGCTTAATGAGTAGGTATTCAGCCTTAATAACCAAATAATGTCATTTACAAATAAAACATTGCAAAGTAAATTTCTATAGAAATGAAAGTTCCTGTGTGAAGAGAAGCCCTCATAAATGAATATCAAGCAGTACATAAACTGCTGAGAGAGTACATTTTCCATGCACTAAGAGTATGCATTTAACAGCTTTCTTCTGTCTTCATGCTCGCAGCTGATAGTCATTACAGTGGCATTAGAACTGCAGCAGATTTATCACATTTGCAATGTAAATTTATTACCATTCAAGTAATCCTAGCACCTGTGCCTTACCATTAATAGACATGCCTTTAGATTTGCAGTTTTCCCCCGTCATTCACAGTTGAATGAACATATAAGTGAAGCTGAAATGTAAATTTAAATCCACTCTTTCTGAAGTTTTGCCCTTAAAGTCCACTCAGGGAGTCTCTCCTACTGGAATGAAAAATAACTTATTTTGTAATGTTTCGTGTGCAGATCAAAAATTGATTCAGGGAGATAAAACAATCACATGAGCAGTGTTCACATCATATTTATTCCATAGATGGCATCAGGCATTTATTTCCACTTAAAATACCAAGGAAGTAAGAACCTAAACTACCTGCCTCCTTTGTATTGAGCGCAGCAGGGTAAAGCACGCTCTATAACAGAGGACTTCAGGCTTATACTCTGGTCATAATGTAAGACTGCAAGTTCCTGAGAACCCTTATGGTTCCTCAAACATAGAAGTATTTATGGAGGCCCCTATATAGCCAGCTGTTTCTAAAACAGCCTCAGTGGAGAACTAGCTAGAACGAACAGATTTGCTACACCTGCCTATGAACAGTAAAAAGCAAAAATATTTTTCTCTGCCTTGCCCTCAACTGTGGCTGTGTGAATTGCAAGACTGGTCTGCTTCCCAGTGCAGATAACTGGTGGGCATTATTCACAGAGCTGTTACTATGTTATAGAGTAACTCCCTGAAGTTTCTCTATACCATATGCTACGTGAGATTGGTAGCTATGGTACTAAGAACAGTTAAATTTATAATCTCTCCCCCTGCCAAATTTACTAGAAAGAATTATTATGAAAAATAATTACATCAACTTAATATGAGCAACATGGATTAATTTTAAGCAAGCACTTTTATGATGGCATGGGCATATTTATATTGCAGATTCTTATGCAGTTCCCACATAAGAAACTTACAGCAATGCTTAAATTAAAATTTTTTTTAGAATGATGACAGTGAATATTAAAGTAAATACTTTCAGGAAATCAGGTTACCAAAGATAATAATAAACACCTTTTATATTTTGATTGAAAATAGAAACCACTCAAGGGTAAAAAGATCATTAAACTGAAATAAGCCAAAACCACAGTACTATTTTTTTTTTTAACAAAATGATACTAATTTGTATTTCAACACTTCATGCTTCCAGAAAACACTTTATTCATATTTTAAAATATTTTACTATGTAAAGATTAAGAACTATTCTTTATTACTGCATGCTCATAACGCAGGAAGGAAAGAATATGCACAACACTGACTAGCTATTTAGAAAAAAAACAGGGAGAGGGGGATTTTTTTCTTCTTTTTCGTGTCTTAAAAGTCTGATTATGTTATCATGGAAAGAGAACCTTTTGATTGTATTCATCATCTTTATTAATTTCTTCTTAAAAGGAAATATCTTAATCCTGAGTTATGTACAAACTAATTCCTCTTATTTTGCATAAAGCTTAATTTACATAAAGCTTTAATTGTATAATATGGGATTATACTTCCCTAGCTAGACTCTACAAAGGCAGGAGGTGAATTATTGGCTAGGTGTACAATCAGAAAGCAAGTCTAACAGTTATGCAAGCTGATACAGAGGTTCAGAGATACAATCTAGCTTTGCATAATCATCCCAGAAACACACAATCTTTCTCCATGATTTTATGGCTGGTTTTTTTTTAAATGTTTAAGTAGTGTGTTAGTATAAACATTAAAAGTTTTGTCTTGCAAGTTGAAGTAATTTCAGATTTACCTTTGCCTGACTTTGCTTCATGTATACACTTGTTCTTATTGTCTAAATGTCTTTGGCTCTCATAATTGATAGCTTTGATCTTAAAAGAATCCATAAAAACATAAGGGCAATTACACCTTCAGGTATCATTCTCACACCATTGAAAATAGCATGACACAATGCTTACTAGAGCAGCTTCTAATTACCTATCCCACTACTGCAACACAAAAATTACCTTAGAAAAGGGTTTGAAGTCAATGTTATAGATGCAGTGAATAGATATACTAAATGATTTCCAGAAAATGCAGCTCAGTCATGATTAGATTAGCTTGGCATTAATAGAATAAAACCTTTAACAAGGCACAGCTGAAAATATCATAGAGTAGACAGCTTTTATGATTGCACCAAAGTAAGACTGGGTAACAGATCTGAGAAGGATTATGTCTTCATAAACAAACTAGCTGATTTTTCAGTGGGGAAAATAAAGATTCTGCCATTTTCCCATTTATCTTTGTGGCTTTTAAATTATAAAATGAGTTTTACCAGAAACGGGATGCCACATTTACTCTTATGCCACAAAGACCAGACTGCTTGAATGAAGGCTAGCACAGCTTAACAATGAATTCACCTCTCCTGTATATTTGAAATGCAGTAGTGGAATTGTATGTAAAGCTACCTGAGAAATTTCTTTATGCAGTTTATTCATATTAATAATTAAAAAAAACAAAACAAACCCAAAAAACTTTTCCTTAAGCAACTGGGTTAAAAAGCTAGTAGGAGAAATAAATAAAATGCATTCCTTATTCCATCCCACAGACATTCTGAAAGTCACTCACTTTATTATAAAGTGTGAGAGAAAGCATAAGTCAGTCTCTTTCCTGGTAAGTTTGAGAACACTGATGAACAGTAGCCAGAAGTATATTAACATAATAATAAAAAAAGGAAATAATCAGAGGAAGTTTATAGTAGCAGGCAGATGCAACATTGATTTCATTTCTGCTCTAAAAAAAATGTATGTAAAAACCAGCTAACAGTTTTGTTTTATTTAAAACTATTTGTTGTTATAATGCACTCTTTCTACAAATTCAAGGAGCTTGAAGAGAGGATGCAGAGATACTCATCCTTTACCGAACTAGAAGCAAGCTAAAACGTCACTGAAACCATCTGCTTCTTATTCCTATCTCTGTTCCAGAACAGAAAACGGGCCAGTGAAATATTTAAAAGTTTCTGAAAGTTTCTGTAAGGAAATGTAGAGGCATTTACAAGACTTGGATGGGCAGAAAACCTTCCTTAGTGGCACAAAAAGCTGCACAGGATGAATGGTGGCTTAAGGAATGATTCCCCAACTTCATAAGGGCAGGTGTAGGGATCATCTTCCTAGGCTGGTCCCCTCAAATGAGCACAGCCTACAGAGGGAGGGCAGAGTTGGTGGGGGCAGGTGTGCTTTTTTATGTTTTACTTATAAGAACTTTCCTTACTGTTCGGTTTAAAGGAAAGAAAGAGAATTATTCTGAATTTTTGTGCCCGCTCAATTGCCATACGCATTGTTCGGCAAGGTAGTGGGAAGTACAGTGAGGCTGATATCTATGACCAACATCATCCTCCAAGATTTTCTTCTCTCTTTCATTTCCAGAATCAGATCAGCTCAAGTTACCACTACTTCAGACTCATTTCTCTGATCATGAGTTTCTAACTAATAATTAAGGGTAGCAAATACCAGGGTACAAGAAAGCATATTTAAAACGATTTTAAGACTGTAAACTTTAGCCTACCTTGATAACCTCAAAGTTAAAACTTTGGAAAATAACCATTATTCCTTTCATCAGAAGCTGAAGTGCAGAAGTAGTCATAACTTCTGTAAAAGTAAATAACCTGCTCAAGTAATTCGCCAGCTATTGAATACCCTAGAGTACATACATAGTAATATATACTGCAAGATGTCACACTGCATAAAGTCATGCAGGGACAGAGAATGATTAGACACAGATTTCTCTACAGGAGATCGTTAATGCCATCAAAAAATTGCCCTCTGGGAAACACTGAAATCCCAGACGGCTTTCAAGTATAATTCTTTAAATCTTTTCTGCATATTGTATTCCAGCTTTTAATGGATATATTTAGTGAGAAGTTTGCTAGAGGGCTACTCTCTGGAGATGTAATGCTTTCATTAATCATTACAATCCTCAGCAAAGGAAGGGGTTCCTATGCTGTATATATCTGCAGCAGATCTGGACTTTGCTACCACCATTAGCTCGTGGAAAACAACTGGGTACTGGGTAATTCGATATGGTTATGATCCCATCTATTTGTTTACATACACTAATATTTAGTGTTATTTTCAGCCTTTTAAATTTTTTAAAATTAAACTTTCTGGATATTCAATCAAAAGGATATTTATAGATATTTAGATCTTGCTGAATCCAGGAGATGAAGTCATTAAGATTTCATAACTGAAGTAATTGGGGTTGGATCATTATATATATGATCCATAATATACGTATGTACATAAAAATTGTGCATGTAATGTGTGTGTGTATGTATATATATAAAGCAGCTTTTTTTAACTCCCTCTGAGGATTGACCATTATTTTCATCTTAAATTATTGAAATCACCCTTCTCTCCCCATTTATCACATCAGAAAATGTGGCTTTTACTTTTGTAAGACTAATGACAGAAGTGAAGAACTTGAAAATAATGACTTGGAGAACTTCAGAAGAACTTACAAAAAAAATAAAGCTTTAAAGCAGCACCTCATGAAATCTAAAGACTTAACAGATGATGCTAGGAGCTTTATAAAAGTTTATGTTGATTGCATCATTCACTGAAGGCTAAAATCCTGATTCCAGGAAAGTCAGCAGATTCTTTGACATCGATGTTGACAGACATGCGACTTCATTCTTCCTCAGCCTGACTCTAATATTATTAGCAGTTACTATTTTCCTAGAACATCCACATTTCTTCTAGTACTTAGTGAAGAGCGCAATGATAGATGAGAAGTTTTATTATGACTGCTTTGGAAATGGGTCTATTACATTTGCTTATGCATATTTCTGTGTAATTGAAGTTAAATGAGTAGACAGACTATCGTGACATTTTATGGTAAGCTTAAATTACATACAAGTACTCAGGGCCTGTAATGAGGAGCATTTTATGCTTTAAAAATAAAAATACACTAATTAATGCAATTAATAAGAATTTTATGTAGAGCAAGAGAACTACATTCACTGTGCACTAAGGTGCCATTATAATAACCTCCTGCTGAATAAAACATCAAGCACATACTTTTTCTGTTGCCCCAGATGACATAGTTATCATTGATGATTTACAATTGTTATATAATAAATGGGTTTCACTAATTTATAGATGCCAAATGATCTGCATATGGGACATTCAGAGGAACATTTTACCATCTTTTAACATAATAGAAACAGCTAATAAGTAGAGGACTGTCTACGTTAATTATACATCTGAGAAAGTCTACCAATAAACACTTTTTATTGAGACACTTAGATTCAGATTTGAGTCTGTAACATCCAAAAAGAAGTGGTGGAGGAGCTTCTATTAAAAGCTGCAACTTCCAACATCTTTCAAACAATTGTCATTCATGTTCCTGCCAGACAACAAAACAGCCCTGCTACACAGCTTTGCTTAACCTTTTTTTGCCAAGTGAGACACCTGGAACATTCAGCAGACCCAAATTAGCCTGCTGGAGGTGAGAATCACTCGGCTTCAACAGCAGTGTGGACTACAACTGGGATGGCTGCTCCTCACTGCTGTGCAGAGCCCCTTTGAAAGGTGGGGGACAGGCAGTAGTCCTCTGCAGGAGCCCAGCTCCCCAGGAAGAGTGAGCAGACCAGGCTTCTGCACCACAACTACCATCACCCAATACTCTACAATGCAGCTGAGAAACACTCTTAACGCCAAGCAAATTTAAAGGAATATTTTTTCCAGATTAAATGTCAGTAGGCTGGAATTGTGAAGTTGCCAAATTTCATCTTGATGCAGATAAAAATACGTATTACAAGAGTCAGCTTTCAAGAGGATGGAAATTAGATGGAAATTCCAAATCTTCAGGCCTAATGTTTTTAGTAAAATTACTATTTCCATTCTGGACAAATGCCCCTGGACACAGGTACCTCTAAATAAGGTTAGAAGGATTTCAAGGTATCATATTCATTCTTTTTTTTTCTTTACTGATATTTTCATCATCAGCCAATTTCCTTCTGTTTTAATTCTTAAAAGCCCTAATACAAATGCATTGCAACCAGTGGGATTCTTTATGTAAAAGTTCTAGGGCTTAAAATGACCCACTCCAGTGGATGTTTGCCAGTCTTAGTATCCTTAGTCTTTGATATAGTTCAATAGCTGTCTTTGGCAGATGTTTCTGGCATAAATGGAACTTTACGGGGATTTCTTTAAGAACCTCTGCCAAAGGGATTTCTAATGGAAACATGATGTTAATTGAATAATTTCATAAATTAAAAAATGCTTCAGCATCTATACCAGCTATTAAGAGAATACTATTGACCTTGAATTAGGTTACTGTAGTGGGTCTGTCTGAGCTGATTTTCCCCATACAGCCTTCATGCTGCTGTATTGGGAGCCAGAGGGTGTTGATAACACACCCATGTTATGACTATCAGTGCTCACACGGCACCAAAGGTACAGGGGGGCAAGATCTGTGAGGGGATACAACCCGGACAGCCGACCCGAGCTGACCAATAGGATATTCCATACCATATGACGTCAGCTCAACTATAAAGGAAGGAGGACGGGGGGAAGACGTTTGTCCTCCAAGCAACCGGTACGCGTTCTGGAGCCCTGCTTCCCGGGACAGGCCCGACACCGCCTGCGGATGGGAAGTAGAGAGTAACGGCTTTGTTGCTTTTGCTTCGCGCGCGCGACCTTGCTTTCTCTGCTGTTTATTAAACTGCTTCTTATCATAACCCACGGGTTCTTCTTTTCCATCTTACTCTCTCCCCGCTTGCCTTGCCGACGAAGGTTTGGGGGGCGGAGGGAGTGATAGAGGGACTAGGGGTGAGCACCGGGCACCTAGCCAAGGTAAACCCACCACAGTTATATATTGTTCAAAGCAAGTCTATAAATACAACTCTAATTCCAATAGCTAACTACCTAGCTTTCTGTTGCCTACTCAAGACAGCTTTTTTGGATCAGGTGTTACTTTATCTAAAGGTGGATATTTGTCTTCCAAATGTATTTTGGCCATAAAAAAAGAACTGGTGAATACACTTTTGAAAAACATGTAATGATGCCCCTATAAATTGGCATCAGTAGCATTCACAACTGCTGTTATTCCCCATGTCAGCTACATGACTTAACAATAATTGACATGGAATACATTAAGGTATCTCAGCCTAGGAACCACATTCTTTGTAAGGTACCATCCTTTTCCTACGGGAATGAAGTACCCAATTTTTTTGTTCAGGAGGTCACTGTTGTGTAAGAGAAATAATTGGGTAAGAAAACAAAAATATCTAGGAGAGATAAGAGATCATGAACAGAACACACACCTCATGCCCAACAGAAGAAAATAAGTGGACATTAAAAAAAGGAAAACAAAGACAGTCAGAAGAGGGTCCAAAACGGTAATGTAGTCTCCCCATTTTTAATACATTTGTACTTTAGATTTAGATGCATTTTTCTTCTTCTGAGACATGTTAGCAGTTAGCAAGCAAAATGTAGTGGACATTGACTTATATAAGAAGTCTGTGCTGCTGATATGAAAAGAACAAAGTACCAAAAAAACGTTCCATGTTATAACAAAGTTGATCTAAGCAACTTTCCCTGCTTCAGTTTCAGGTGATACAAAAGCTACTTCTGGAAAATATTCCCAAGTGCTCTGAAACACAATGTACTTTTATTCACATGGTAAAGTTATTTTCACAAAACAGGAGCATGTGGCCTTCATCCCTTTTATGTTTGCTTCTACCAGCTTTCACCCAATTTCATTCTGTATTTTGTTACTATATTATTAAATACCCCAGCTCACTAAAAGTGAGCCCTTAAAAAGCATTACCACTGAATCAACAAAATAATTATTTCTTGGTCTGCATGCTAGCAAAACAAAGTAATGTTTGGCAAGGCTTCTTTCACAGGCAATGTATTTTGAAGACAATGGCAGCAATACTGGAATCCACTCAGTTCCATCAGTTCATTTTTTTTCAATTCAAATGCAAAATTAAAGGCTGGCTACAAATCAAGCTATAACGTGCATCCCTGGGATGTATCTAACTACTGAACTTCTGAACTAGTGAATAGTCACAAGTCTCACAGAGATCAGTGTCTTGTTTATGCATTGTTCAGGAGTGCTGACAGCATGCAATTATTCCTACTGGAAGAAGCTACTGTTATATCAGGTGCTCTGATTATTTTTTTTTTTCCATAGTATATCTTTATGCCCACTGTGTGCAGATGCCTGACAATATGTACTTTGCCTTGGAAATCAACTAGCAAAGAAAACAACAAATAGCCAGCCAAATGTCAGACACTGTGCCCAGTCCATTTTGAGATTTTTGCTGCTCAGATGTGTGAATGATTTCCATCTGTTCCTGTGTGAGATAAAGATTTAGAGCTGCTGGCACTGGGGATCCTTCTTTAAAAAAGCCAGCCTGTGCCAGGGCTGCTTGTCAGTGCGCACAGATGCGACTGCTCCCAGACCTGTGTAATGAGCGCAGTGGAAGCTGTCCCTTACAAACCAACAGGCCTCTCATTCCTTCAACCACTCATTTTCCACGTAAAATTTAAGCACTTTGAATGTTGATGACACAGTATAATGCACTGGGTCAGGATGCTAGTGCTTGCCAGCTGGGGACCAGACAGATGTGCCAATATAAGCAATTACAGAATCCCCAATGTCCAACATTGTGCACACTCAACTTAAGAGTACATAAGACTCAAGCTCGGTTCCCTATGGTGAAACAGCAACAAATCTGCCTGATAAAACACAGAATATTTTGGTAGTGCCTTAGTGAGGAGATGTTACAGCAAGTTTCCTACAGATCAAACTTGTCTCCTTTTTTGCCTATACTTAACATACTTGCAACCCTACAGGCTAGGTTAACCACACACAGCTGCTTGCATTGAATGAAAATAAAAATTTTAAAGAAAAAAAAGCTGTAAGTAGTGTTGTAAAGGATATTCATTACAACTCTACAGCTGTTCTGAACTCCAGTTTCTGAGGACTATTTTCAAACTCCTTATTCTCCTGACTCAGGCCATGGCTGTGCACAGTGTGTTCAGAGACAACAATACTTCGACCTTGCTTCTCTTCAGTTCTGTGGACCTTCTGTCACCTTTTATTCTCTCAGTCTACATCAAATAAAGAAATCACATTGTACACATAGAAACACGTACACAGACTCCTCATCTCTCTCTTCTTCTACTGCAATTTTCATTTCCCAGTACCATCCATAATCTAGCCATGCAACTAGTTGTGCCAGCAAAGCTAGGCAAGAATATCTTAAAGTAACACTGTCACTGAACTACAACTTCAGAAGTACAGCCTTCTACAAACTAGCAACCTCTGATGTGCAGTACCACAGGGCATCTCTCTAGAAAGAGTTCCTGTAGGGAAGTTAAGGAATAAAACCTCCCTCTGTCATCTAGATCTGCCTTCTCACAAGTCTCTGTGTACCTGAAGAAGGGACTACATGCCCAGAAGCTCAAAATGTTTTATCACAGTGTTTTCCAAGAGGCATTATTGCTTACAAAACTGACTTATACTCACTTATACTCAGGACAAGTCAGATGAATTGAAGGGACCAAGCCATTAAAGAAGAGAAGATCAAGGGATGAGTAACACGTGAACAAGTAGAGCAAAACACACTTCTTCATGAGCTGCAGGACTCCTTTCCAGGACTCTACAGACTCATGTTGACATCTGTCTGTATAGCTGTGCTGCATTTCCTTTCCCCATTTTTTCACTCAAATGATCAACATACCACCATACATATATTACACTATATGTCTAGATCAAATTGTATGTCATTTGATGCTGTATTATAGAAATGGAGATCACAGAATCATAGAATGGTTTGGGTTGGAAGGGACCTTAAAGATTATATAGTTCCAAGCCCACTGCCACGGGCAGGGACATCTCCCACTAGACCAGGTTGCTCAAAGCCCCATCCAGCCTAGTCTTGAACACATCCGGTGTTGGGGCATCTACACCCTCCCTGGGCAACCTGTTCCAGTGACTCACCACCCTCGAGTGAAAAACTTCTTCCTTACGTCTAATTTAAATCTCCCCTTCTCCAGTTTGAACACATTACCCCTCGTTCCATCACTACAAGCCCTTGTAAAAAGTCCCTTCCCAGCTTTCTTGTGGGATCCCAATTCAAATTGTCAACTCCAAGCACAACCTAGATTTGTGAGTAAAACAGGTTTTAGAGATCATTTTATGCAATAGGGTCTGCTTAAGGGGCTATCAACCAAGTACTAGAAACCCTATTAGTACTGGAATCAGAGTTATGAAACTTCTGTATAAGTGTTGTTACTAAGCAGTGCTGATGGGGGAGGCAGGGAGGGAGGGGGATCAGTTTCTTGCAGTACCTATAGTTTAAGTGGCTAAATTATTCAGATAGTAGGTCTAGAAAAAGTAAGTCAGTCTCCTTACTGAAAGCTTCCTCTGTCCCCAGACTCTCTTTAAAGATCTACATAGATATTCCTGACCCCGAACTACATGCATAGCTACCCACCCAAGATACAAAGGAGTTAAAATAACTAGGGATTAAAGATAAAACATGGGATGAAGAAGAGTTTGAATGCGTGGAGAGGACTACACAGGAACTCAAAGCTCATATACATACTACTTCTAGCTGAAAAGATATAATCAGAGATTTTTCTTCTAATGTGCCTAACTACATATTTTTCACTTGCAGTGCCATATGTAATAGATTTCCCACTCCCCCTCTCTAAAACAACAAAGGTTTACTCTAAAGCAACACAGTACTGTGTCCAAGCACTAAACCTCACAAAATCCAAGTCCCCTTGGGACTGGGCTGATGATATTAAAACCCTATTCAGATCCCCATTCTTGAGGGCTCACCAGGCTGCTGTGGCCATGTTGCATCTTGTACTCCCCATGTTCATTAGTCTAAGGTGGTTCCAGCACAGTTTCACTCATCAGTCCAGCTTTCTTTGTGGTGACATGCTCTCCACCTGCATAACTACTTTGCCCAGTTGATCCCAAAACACTCAAAACAACTTCAACTATTGAGATGTCTAGCTGAAATACACTATTCCTTCAACTTCTAATCATTGTAACTTAGTTTCGTATTGAAAAACATGTGAACATACAGGCATGTGACAAAAGCTTTCTCAACATCCTAGCATGGTTTCCTCTGCCTCGGTTTCCACATTAAGGTTACAGTATTCCTTGCCCTAGTATTCACTGGACCTGCAGTAAAAGTTTCTTCTTCCAAAATTCTCTCTCCTTTCTGCCATCACACCTTGAAGTTTATCTTTGATTTTCTAACATAATGGGTCATAAATCAAAGAAGATAACATGGACTTACCACAAGAATTCCTTAGAATTGCAATTCAGCCCTTAAGTAAAAAATCCCAGATGGATACAAATCTAAATATATAGAAAATTCTGAACAAAATCATCATCATCACTTTTTGAGTCTTTGCACGTCGTTGTAGTGGGTCTGTCTGAGCTGATTTTCCCCATACAGCCCTCATGCTGCAGTACTGGGAGCCAGAGGGTGTTGATAACACACACCCTTGTTATGACTATCAGTGCCCACACAGCACCAAAGGTACGGGGTGGGGCAAGATCTGGGAGGGGATACAACCCGGACAGCCGACCCAAGCTGACCAATAGGATATTCCATACCATATGACATCAGCTCAACTATAAAGGGAGGAGGACGGGGGGGATTCAGGGGAAAACATTTGTCCTCTGAGCAACCGGTACGCGTTCTGGAGCCCTGCTTCCCGGGACAGGCCCGACACCGCCTGCGGATGGGAAGTAGAGAGTAACGGCTTTGCTGCTTTTGCTTCGCGCGCACGCGGCCTTGCTTTCTCTGCTGTTTATTAAAACTGCTTTTTATCATAACCCACGGGTTTTCCTTTTCCATCTTACTCTCTCCCCACTTGCCTTGCTGACGGAGGTTTTGGTGGGGGCAGGGGGAGTGATAGAGGGACTAGGGGTGGGCACCGGACACCCAGCCAAGGTAAACCCACCACAGTCGTCAAGCACTTTCCACCTCCACTGTGCCATTTGGAGTCTGTTTTGACCATAAAAGGGTTTCACTTGCTTAAAGAACATTTCCAGTTTAAGATGGCCTCTGACTTTACTGCTGCACCTGCACACTTGCCTAAATTTCTAGGCATCCCCTTTGTCTCCTGGTTTACTAGAGATAGTACACTAAATACAGGTGTATTAAAAATAGAGCTTGCCTGTACTTAGAAGACAAGCAGTCCTCCAGTTTGCCAGAACCAGCACAGACGTTCTAGGAGCAACATTATCAAACTGCAGTATTTCCCCAAAACACATTGTGGAATCTAAACACACATTACATCATTGTAGTAAGCAGTTGTGAGCATGTACCTGGTGTGCTATCCATGTTATGTTTAAATAACGTACCAACTCTATTCTCATGAGAAGTTAGAGATGGGAAAGAAGTGATCACCTATAAAGAGAAGAGAAAAATACTGATCTCTTTAACACAAGAAGGTGCTAACATCCTCCTCCTATGAATTGTCTGCTGACAATCTTGTAATTGTCATTTAACTCCAGTGACATGCAGGCATAAGAAAAGGAAGATAAATAATTGGGCAAATCAATTTGGAGGACAGGGGGTCTGGATGGAGTATTTTCTCCATCTCAGCCCTTTTTAATCTTGCCTTCAGCCTGGGTTGAGTCCAAATGCAGTTTTTCTTTCATTGATCCACAAGTGTCTCTTGAAGAAGAAGGCTATATTCCACATTGGCTGTTTATTTTTGACTACAAGCTTCAGAGCTGCTGACAGAGAGCTATTCTTACCCTGTCTGGGACACAGTGGTATCTCTTGTGCGCCTCTAATAGGACAGGGTTTAATTGAGGGCTCATCTGTCCTTGTGAGCTACTGAACTGCTCCCAAACACTGTTGGATATCTCATCTACAAACCTACACTTGCAGAAGAAACTCTTAGAATTAAAACTTGGGGCTTTACCTCCCAAAACAACATGCAAACTTCTGTGTCACTCTGTGCTACTACACTGCACCACAGCAAAAATTGGTATTGCACTTTTGTGGAAGCTTATCTGCCTTGCTCCTACTCCTAGAAAGTGGAAATAAGAATGAAAGACAAACTCAAAAGAGTAGTTCCACAATGATGAAATGTTCAAGCTTTCCTCATCTTTCAGTACTCCATCAGTGTCCACAACAGCCCATACTGCCAGAGTTACCAATCTGCAGCAAGAGGCTGACAATGCTGAGATTCCTGTTCTGGCTAAGCATCACCTTATAGAGTGTACACATATTTACTCTGTTATTCACACCAGTGAATCCAGTGGTGCTCTTCACAGCCTGCCTTAACAGTATCCAAATTGTTGTTGTTTGCCTGCTGAACTCAAAGTCATTGTCACAGCTGCAGCACTAGATAGCTTGAGGGCCTGTAAAATTCCACAAATGTCTGGAGCCAAAAGTTTGAGGTCAGGGGTATTTGCTGTCAAGCTGCCAGGATTCCCTTGGAAAAAAATGGAAAAAAAAAAAAAAAGAGCAGGATTGAAAAGGAGAAGGATTAAAGGAGAGGTGCCAAAGGCTTGGAGAAAAGCTATGAAGGCAAGAAAAGTTCATTCTGAGGAGAAGGAAAAGAACAATTGATGAGGAAAGAAGAAAAAGAAAGAAATACCAATAAGATTGCCTACTTTGGAAAACTGGACCTTAAGGAAACCATAATACCATAATACAGAAGCTTTGTTGGCTAGATCTTATATTAAGAAAAAGGCCTGGGTGATCGCCTCCAAAGGATAAGAAGAGTAAGGATAATAAAACACTGCAGAAAAAACATGATTTTTCTACAATCAGAGCAGTAGGGGAGTGGGGGGAATCTAGTGAGAGATGAGAAAGGATCATTTCTCTTGTGTGCTTCTCCCTCCTCCCAACACTACAGATAGTTCTCTCCTTCCTATCCTGCACCCTGCCAAACTTCAAGATAGGTATCAGATCTGGCAGCACCTATTTGTAGTGTTTAGAGAGTCAACAGTTCCTATATAAGAAAGGTAAGTACAAAATATGTCCTTCCTAACTGTACATCTTGCAAATCTCCATGGTCATATTATGATGATAAACTTAATAACAAGTTGGGAGTATTCACATTCATGTGTGGGTTTCCTTCTGTAAACAGTTTCATAGTTTCTAACATTCTATTTGCCTCTCAGCTTTCAGAAATAAGAGAATCAAAATTTCCATTTAATAAAAAGAAGAAAAGCCCATAACATCACTCTTTAGTTTTTGAATAAGCCACAATCTCCAGGCTAATAAAATAAACTCTGAGAATCATTAACAGTGTTTTTTCAAACGTTCCCCCTCTCCACGAATTTGATTGCATAAATTGAGTCATAGGTGAAGGAGCTAATCATTTTTTCTGCTCTATGAGTGATAGGGTAGATCTCAAGTCTCTCACTTCTGACACTCTCTAAGAAACCATGTAACTGAAGCAGTAAGTAGGAAGGTTCGTATTTAGTGAACCTTGACTCAGCTATAACACTTCAGGGATTCATACCCTACCCACAACCTCCCACCTGTAGTACTGCCGCATTCAAAACCATTTTCACCTCTGCTGCTTCTAACTTGGCAGAGTTTAACTCTATCAGTTCTCTTACACATGGCATGGGTTAGAATAGAAAATATTTTTCCACAGCTACCAGATAATTGCTGCTGTAGCTACACACTTGGAAAGCATCATCAAGGGTTGTGATAAATGATTCTTTATACCATGGTCCTTTAAAGGTTTGGAGTTTTTTGGTTTTGTCCTCAAATAAGCCAGCATCTATTCTAAATATACCTTAGTTATTTCAGAAAATAATTACTATGAAAATGAATAGCATTTTAAGTTTCTTACATCTCTGGGAGATGTATATATCAAGGGGAAAAGGCTGGATATTGCAACTGTGACATTAGCCCAGCAATTTGTTCATTTTTGCCAAACCAGCAAATTAGTCTCAGGCACTAGTAGCAAGCTCAGATGCTTAAAGATGTACAAACTATAAACCATGGACTGGCCAAACAATTGATGAGGAAGAGAAGAGGCTGTACAAGTTCATGTCAATAAAGATTTGGAGGGGAATTCAAATGACTGGAATTATCCATCTATTCTTCACAAGTACTTTACAATGGATATAATGGGGGTTTTTTCAAGGTAAAACGACACCTTATCATACATTTAAATTGCTGTGATAATTTTTATTTCTTGTATTAAAAATTCCTTGTTGGCAAATAAACATCCAGTTCTTGAGCAGCAGGAAGAAAAATATATTCCTCACAAAAAGAGACCATCATTTGTAATTATCCCTACTAAGATACTGATCAATGACAGTTATCATAGTTAAAGACATTGCGAACACCTAGATGGCTATAGAAAGTATTACTGGAACTTGTTGCCTCGTGAATTCAACAGCTGAAATTTCTGACTGTGACTCACTGACTATTTTAATCATGTTTATTTTTCTTCAACCCATGCAATTGACTAAGATAATTTTATGGCATTAATATAGCATAAATCAAGGGTTTTCTAAATGTCACTACCCTTTATACTGCCTGTCAGAAGCATCTGAACTACAGTTGCTTAACATGAGCTTTACTTTTTTCTAAATAGATTAAGGCCATAAGTACTATCGTAATCTGAAACAATCAGCATTTGAAGGTAAATCATTTTCCCACCATTCTGTATGCCAGCCACTATATCATTTTTGATGGAATGCAACACTTTCTCCTCTCTCACAGTGTTTTCTTCTGCCTGTAAGGACTGTGGACACCATCATCCTTTTTTTCCTCCTCCTCACGACAGCGGATCATGACTTACTTTCCCAGCATATCCTTCAGAGCCAGCTTAGCCCTTTGCCTATTCTTAGAAAGCAGATGGTTGATGCTTTTTCTAATGCAGTTTCAAAGTCATCATACAGTTGTAATAGTAGTAGCTCTGATTCACTGCCAAATGAAGGCCATGGAAGAGCTCCTATTAGGTTCACTAAGCATCAATACTTTTTTCCATACTCCTGAAATTTTGCAACAAGTCTGAAATACATAATGTACTTCTAAAGTGTTTTTTTCCACACTTGAATTTTTGTATCACTGAAAATAACAGCACAAGACGTAGATTAGTAACCTGAGATTAGGACTAGATGGTTCAAGGCCATCTGCCTTTAATTAGCTAACAAAAAATAGTCTGCTTTTTATGTCTGCTTTTGTTTATGCTACTGATCAGGGAAAATGCTGCTCATTTTTGCAAAGATTTTGAGTTGGAATTGGTCAGGTAGGGAATTATCCACAGCTCTGCCAACCTGTAGATACATCCTATTTTTCAAGGAATAAGTAAATTATGTTGATTAGCTAAAATGAAGATATTGATGCACTATTTCCAAGGAACAGATAACAAGTTAAGTCGTAATGGTCTAATGAATGAAGATTTTATAACCTGAAGAACAGATGCACTTTGAAGGGGCCTCTAGAACTCTTTCTTTCTTGGATCTTTTCTTCCTTTATTTGAAGCCCCTCCAAATGAAACATTTACTGCCAATGCCCCCAGTGCTAAAAAACAAGGATAAAGGCTCCCAGCAATGTCAAATACTTGGCCCAGGCTCTGATTACAGTGCTAAAATAGTAAAAAAGCCTGTTCATTCTTCTGGAAAAACAAATCAAACCAAACCCCACAATACTCAAACAACTGGTAAGTGTGGTTGTGAATTTTATGATAAAAAAAAAAAATTGAATGCACAAACTTTAAACAAACAAAAGCAACATTTCAGCTTTCCCAAGAATAATTATCATTGCTCCTGCTGTTTTTCACTCTTCTTTTTCCTCACCACCACCATGGTCAAGTTCTGGAAAAAGTCAAATTTACAAAAAAAATGCTTTTAAGTTCAATGTCTGATGTAGTGCTCATTTAGTCCTATTTTATAGCTGTAGTAAGAGGGTTTTTTAATTATTTCCTTTTTTAAGAAACAAAACTGCTATTTCTGAAGTTCCATGCTTTCTTGGCTATGGATAGACAAAAAATTTTGAACAGACTCCAAATTTAAGACTATTGAAAGCTAAATTAAGGCTGTAAGATTATCCCTTGTCTGTATGCTTGAAGATTGCAGGCATGTAACTGTTAGCAGGATCAAGCCCTAGCTAGTTTGAAGAGTACATCATCATCATCATTTCAATTAGGAACTCCCAGGTTAAGGAATATTGATTGTTCTGAAAAGGTACTCAGAGGTGACTTTGTCTAACATATTTATTCTACACTACAAGCATGACTTCTTTGGAACAACATAATAGGTTTTACTGAAATTTTACACAAGCGAAAGAAGTCTCATAGATACACACTCTTGTAAGTTTCATTAAAATTAGCTGCTGAACAAAGGACAAACATATTTGTACAAGCAAGTCTCCTGCCCATACAATGTGTAGGGCACATAAGATAGTGTAGGGATCTGAAATTCTGCATTAAGACAAAGATGAAGTTATTTTTATGCCTATGTATAGCTGCAGGATGCCCTTAGCTAACTTCACACCCTCAGATTTAGTTCAGCTTATAGTTGTGCTTCAAACAGTCTGTGCATTGTTTTTGGTGAAATTATCTGAGAGCTGTTTCTCACCTCTAGCTGATCCCTAAGTAAGATCCTTGTAATTTTGACACATGAATACAAAATAGGAGGAACAATCTTTAACACTCCATTCATTTCAAAACATAAACTCTATTTACTTAGTAAGTTATTCTCAACATGTTATTTTTATTCATGGTAACAACTCCACATGAGTAGTACTGAGGTTTTCTTGAGCCTTCTTGTTGGACTAACATCCATCAGCAATGAACAGTAACCTTAGCGTCTCCGTTCCTAGCACCTCTTTTATGTAGTACTTCTACAAAAAAACATATACTAAGGCATTACTATATGGGGGGCAGTGGGGTGGAGGGAGGAATTCTAAACAATAAGAAAGTGGTTTGCCACAAGTTTTTCTACATTACAAGACTCTTAGAAGATATAGGTCTTACAATTCTGGGTAGATTTGGAAAGCTTACTGCTCTCCTCTAAGAACTAAATTAAGGTTTTAAGTTATATCCACGGATATCTAAAGAAGGAATATTGTAGAGAGATTCTGAAGGAGTGGGGAGGGAATGTAAAAAGAAGCTTTATTGCTGCATAGTGAAACTAAGTAAAAAAACCTCTCATCAAGAGCTTGGGAGCTACAGGTCAAATGTGTATGGATATATAATTATCATTTTAGATCCCAAAGAACTTAACACTGGAAGTCAGCCCTTCATGGAAGATGGTGAGTTTTGTTTTGTTTTAAAATAAAAATTGAACATTGGAGTCAACAACTTCTGGGATATAACAAACTTTCTCGAGGTGAAAGGGGATTGCAGTCCCTGTAGTCCATAAGATCCTTTGCTTCCACAGTCTATTAGTTAGTGTAAATCCTGGAGGTAGTATATATGATTTTAAAACTACATTCAAGTCCCCAGTAAACTCACATCACAAGGGCTGTTAAATTGTCCCAAACAGAAAACCCAATTGAGGTCTAAAATTGGTCTAAATTCAATTAGTGGCATACACATAAAGGTTCTGTAGTTCACTGGCAACACCTTAAGGTACTGAGTCATCTAGTAAGTGCTAATTTATTATCACATATTTCTAATAAAAGTAAACAGCATGCCAGAAGAATTTTGAGATTGCAAATGAACTTGCAAATGAACTCAGCAAAATCTACAATAAGGTTGTCTTTTTTAGTTTCGGTGTGGTCCTTCTCCTGAGATTTAAGAGGTGGACCTAAAAGTAACATGTTGACAGCAGCATTTCAATTCAGACTTTCACACTGGCAATGCAATCACTTAAGATAAAGAAATATGTGGCAATGAAGATACCTCTGATGCTGCAGTCAGCCTACATATTAAGAACTGAGTGAATTTTCCAAGAGAAGGTAGTGTTTGTTGGGGTTTTTTCCCCAAAAGGTAAGTATGAGCATTGCACATGTGCAGCCAGAAAGGAAAAGACCAATAGTCATTCTAAAAAGAATACAGTCATCCATAATATTTTGCTTGTTTGTTTTGGAAGAAATCTCATGTGGAAACCACAAACATATGATGTTGGCCAATAGCTGACAGTCCCTGGAACTTGGTAATACCAGCATCTGTATGTGTCTGCATGCATGAGTGGTCACATTCCTCAAAATGAAATCACATTTTGTAACTGAGGAAACAAACGCTGTTTGGTAGAAGGAAATGAGAGAGGTTTTTTCAAAATTAATATTGTTTGAAGCCACATTGGTGCCCTTCAACCTGACCAGCTATTCTGACAAGCATCCAGATGTAGAACTGATTCCACCCTTCCCTTAAAAGTCCAAGTCAGTAAAGCAAAAGGCATATCTGCTATTCTCTTTCTCCTGCTTTCCCTTTAACTTAGTTTTGCATCAGCTGCAGCTGAAGGCTGTCGATCCCTCTATGGGACATAAGCATGGACACAAATCATATGTAATATATACAGATACAGTTATATACACATACCTCCATCCACATCCACTGCTATACATTTGGTTTGAGTGCCTCCCTGCTTATGCCTTCAGCGACAAAGCGTCTTTTCTACAAGATAGTCCTTCCAGAAACTGAATCATATCACTGAAAATATGACTTAATGTACTCTGAGGAACTTTCTCATAATCCAAAACCCCACACTTTTACCAATGCCAAGACTTAGAGGTGTCTCAAAGATTTATTCAGCAAGCTTTATGTATGCACCTGCAAAGGAAAATCAACAGTGCATATTTTAACATCTGTAAATGTTTAGTCTAAGCCAATTTAATTAGGAATCATTTTTCTTCACTGAATCCTTTTTAACAAGTGATTTGAGACTTAAAGTGTGTTTATTTTTGAAATGTCATGAACTCTAAAATGGTTAAAGAGAAACTGTTTCCACATTTGTTTATATTTTTCATTTATATTAGAAGTGGCAAATAAAGTGTTACAAAATAAGCCGACTTAAAGGCACAGAGACAAATAAGTCACCTTTACACCTACTCTCATAGTGAAAGTGCTAAAAGAGAAGATGGAAGCAGGAATAGCTTTGCATGAGGAGGAACTAGAAGTTAATTTATTTCTTTCTTCTCTCTTCAGGCCCTTCAGCACTGGAATTGTATCAAATAAGAGAAGACAAGCTAGGGAGTGTAACTTGCATCTTGACAAACAAACTTAAGTGTAAATACTGTGTTTGAAACAATCTGCAGAGATTTTACTGAGTGTAGTTCATATATTGGGATGGCAGAGGAAGTTATAAGTTGCACCATTTCAGAATCCCTCTGGTCTTCCTAACTGCATTACTCATCTCCAAGTATGGCTCAAAGTCTCTGCAGAGTAGCAATATGACTCAGACGACTTCCAAAAGTTCCTACAAAGGGTAAAATTAAGACTGCAAATCAAGGAGAGGTAGGAAGGTAGGAAGAAAAACACAACCAAAACAAGTTGTACCACTGCACACATTTCTCCTATGGGGAAGGAATGAGAGGTCTGCATGACAGATTAGTCATGTTTCTTAACACAATACTAAGAGATGCTAAAAAAAAGAGAAAGTGACAAGAGTGTTATGAAAACCTGAACAAAAGAACAAAATATCAGAGCTCTAGTGTAAGCTAATACTGCCATCTAACTCCCAGCAATTCAGTATTTGATTTCATCAGCACAACCCTTGACTTTAAATTGCTATCCTTATCTACACAGAAAAGGAAATCATGCTCCATATGGCTTGTTTATTGTCTTCAAAATAATAATTTTTCTTGAATGCAGATTGAAATCTCCATCTCTGATCAGATACTGAGATTAGTGAGGTATAACTAATGACAGTAAGAAACAGCTCTGAACTGGGAGATACCTCAAAATAAATGAAAAACAGGGTATTCCTATATAGATACTTCTGTCAGGTACTTGCATTTTTACACATATACCTCTGTATATACACAAAATCAGTGTCGTTCGTGTTCTCAGTTGATGCATATAGCTTGAAATAACAGAATCCTGGGGCTCAAAGTACCTTCAGAAATCATCTTTTCCATCTGGGCTCTCTCAAACTTATCCATACTTTTCTCAAATCCCTGCACAACCGGATGCAAAAATCCAAAGATGGAAGTGCTGTTTTACCTCTTAGCAGCAGTCCTATCCTTTCGCCAGATGGTATTTGTCCCATCAGAGTCTATGATACAGAAATGCCCTAGGATTCCTCAACAGTGTTAACCTTTTTACAGAATATAGGCATTCACAGCTAAATCTTTCTACTACACCAGCTGATTGAGAAATTCAACCTTACCAGGGAATTTCCCCACTTCAGTTACTTGCTACATGCTACTTGTCAGTAGGAAGTAACTGAGTGTCAAGGTTTAGAGCTGGGCCAGTCACTAGATGAATGACAGATGCTCTCTACTAACCTCTCTCTGTTCCCAAAGGGGAAGAAAAAGGGAATAAGGGAGAGAGACTTACGGACTGGAAAAGAAACCTAAAACAGCTTTAATGAAAATATCAATAAAATGGAATGTATACAAAATATACAAAATCAGTATCAGCCTCCCCCAATCGCAATTATGTCACTGTCACCACTGATGCTGTGAAGCAGCAACAGGGGAAGTCCCAGATAGAAATCAGTGGCAGACGGGAACCAAACTGGAGGAGCTGGATTCTGGAACTGGATTCAGGAACACACAGATTGGGATTGAAGGCAGAACAGGGTCCTCCTCAGATGCCAGCTACTGAAGAAGAGAGCTTGACCATTGGGATCCCTCAAACTTTATGCTGAATATGACATCTATGGGATGGAATACCTCATTGGTCAGTTCAGGTTCACCTGTCCTGGCCGCTCCTCCCCGCACATGCGGCCTTTCACTTTCTGCACCCCTCAATGTGGTTCACAAGATCTAGCAGTGATCTTGATCTGCAAACCAATCCTTGGTAGTTACTCTAAACATCGAGCATTATCACTGCTAGAAGCAGACACTGTCTGTGAAAATCTGCCATTAACTTCAGAAAGTGCAGTTAGTTAGAAGAGACTCAGCTGAAAAGTAAAAATCACTGAACAGAACTGGTTCTATTCTAACTCAAATCAGGACACTGTGCATGAGGCAGAATTTCCATTATTCCTCAGCAAACTCTACCGATATTGAAATCTCATATCACTAATATTGAAATCTCACATCAATATAGGTTTTCTGAGCACCACAGACAGACATTTTTTTCTCTAATTCTTCATGTTTTAGACTGAGTGATTAACAGCTCAACAGATCCCAGGTAAAGTAGGGATCATATTTTACTGGTGAATCAGACTGAGAATTATTTGAGAAGACTGTCCGTTTTCAGTTTTCTATGCCTTGTCCACAGAGACATTAAGGTCTTTGGAGAGAGGAGCAGTCTCTCACTGCAAGACACTGTTCTCACCACAATCAAACTAGTGAGCCTACATAGACAGACCAATAACGTACTGTTAATGAAAATGGAATGACTAAAAATAATTGTATGGATTCACATCACAGCATGTTTTTAAGAATCTTTTTCCTTCTCAGGTGTAATATACACTAGTAATGAAGTTACATTCAGTTCTGTAAACACAATTCAAAACCACTAACCTACGTATTTGTGCATCTATCCAACCTATTTGCTTTTTCAAACAAAGAAGTTAGGAGCAAAAGCTTTTGGATTTGCAGAACTACTTGCTCCTACAATTATGAGTCGAGGTTCTGCTTTCTAAATACAAAACATTGCTTATGGAAATCTTAGTTGAATTTCAAAATCCATCTGTATGTAAAATGTAGTTGAGTCTATAACATTTTTCCAAATCCAAATTAATTCAAATGTCTATATTCAAAAGCTTAGACTGAACGCTTCGATAATTACAGCTGTGATTGCAGAACAGGGTAGAGCTAACATTAAATCACACAGTAGAATTTGTGGAAGATGCTCATGGTATTCCCCATGGACCTATTTTGTAGAAGAGTTTCATGAGCACAGGAATACAGATAGTTGCCTAGCAAGAGTTTTCAGAAATACAAAAATCCCTTGAAAAAAATTCTAGAAGTGAAATGTTTTTTAAAAACTGCTTACATGTGTCTTAATACTTTTGGAAACATTACTATATTAGAATAGAATAGACTATTTCAGNCAATAAAATGGAATGTATACAAAATATACAAAATCAGTATCAGCCTCCCCCAATCGCAATTATGTCACTGTCACCACTGATGCTGTGAAGCAGCAACAGGGGAAGTCCCAGATAGAAATCAGTGGCAGACGGGAACCAAACTGGAGGAGCTGGATTCTGGAACTGGATTCAGGAACACACAGATTGGGATTGAAGGCAGAACAGGGTCCTCCTCAGATGCCAGCTACTGAAGAAGAGAGCTTGACCATTGGGATCCCTCAAACTTTATGCTGAATATGACATCTATGGGATGGAATACCTCATTGGTCAGTTCAGGTTCACC
>VYZX01005344.1:74772-85142 GCA_013401335.1 Brachypteracias leptosomus
TATCCAACCTATTTGCTTTTTCAAACAAAGAAGTTAGGAGCAAAAGCTTTTGGATTTGCAGAACTACTTGCTCCTACAATTATGAGTCGAGGTTCTGCTTTCTAAATACAAAACATTGCTTATGGAAATCTTAGTTGAATTTCAAAATCCATCTGTATGTAAAATGTAGTTGAGTCTATAACATTTTTCCAAATCCAAATTAATTCAAATGTCTATATTCAAAAGCTTAGACTGAACGCTTCGATAATTACAGCTGTGATTGCAGAACAGGGTAGAGCTAACATTAAATCACACAGTAGAATTTGTGGAAGATGCTCATGGTATTCCCCATGGACCTATTTTGTAGAAGAGTTTCATGAGCACAGGAATACAGATAGTTGCCTAGCAAGAGTTTTCAGAAATACAAAAATCCCTTGAAAAAAATTCTAGAAGTGAAATGTTTTTTAAAAACTGCTTACATGTGTCTTAATACTTTTGGAAACATTACTATATTAGAATAGAATAGACTATTTCAGTTGGAAAGGACTTACATTGATTATTTAGTCCAGCTACCTGACCAATTCAGGGCAGACCAGAAATTATGGCATGTTGTTAAGGGCGCTGTCCAAATGACTTTTAACCCTGATAGGCTTGGGGCATCTACTACCTCTCCAGGAAGCCTGTTCCAGTGTTTGGCCACTCTCTCAGTAAAGAAATGTTTCCTAATGTCCAGTCTAAACCTCCCCTGGCATGACTTTGAAGTATTTCCATGCATCCTGTCACTGGATCACAGGGAGAAGAGATCCGCACCTCCCTCTCCACTTCCTCTCCTCGGGAAGCTGTAGACGGCAATGAGGTTGCCCCTTAGCCTCCTTTTCTCCAAGCTAGACAAGCCCAAAGTCTTTAGCTGGCCTTCATAGGACATTTCTTCCAGCCCTTTCACCAACTTTGTTGCCCTTCTCCAAACACATTCGAGTACCTGAACATCCTTCTTAAATTGTGAAGCCAAGAACTGCACACAGTACTCAAGGTGAGATCGCACCAATGCTGAATACAGCAGGATAATCACCTCTCCTGACCATCTGGCTATGATCTGTTTGATGCACCCTAGATGCAGTTTGCCCTCCTAGCTGCCAGGGCACATGCGGCTGGCTCCTATTGAGCCTGCTGTTGACCAGCTCCCCCAGATCCCTTTCTGCAGGGCTGCTCTCCAGCCACTTCTCGCCCAGTTTATACTTGTCTGGTGTTACTCCATCCTAGGTGCAGTATCTGGCCTTTGGATTTGTTAAATTTCACCCCACTAATCATTGTATAATGCTCCAAACTACATAGATCCTCCTACAAGGCATCTTGTCCTGCAAGAGAGTCAACAGAACTTCCCAGTTTTGTATTATCAGCAAACTTGCTAATGGTGCATTCAAATCCTACATCCAAACCATTGATAAATATATTGAACAGGATTGACCTTAGAACTGAACGCTGAGGAACACCACTGATGTAACCAATGACCAGCCAGATGTAGACCCATTCATTAGAACCCTTAGAGCCTTTACAGGTACCCAGTATAGTCTTCTGCATAATTTTTCCAGGAATAAGGTTAGACTAAGAGATCTGTAGTTCCCTGGCTATTCCCTCATGCTCTTTTGTAAATTGGTATAGCTTTGGCAAGCTTCCATTCAGTAGGAACCTCTCCAGAACCCCAAGACCTTTGGTAGGTGATCTAGACAGCTCCAACCATAGTTTCCACTAGCTGCTTCAGCCTCTGATCCCATGAATTTGTGAACATTCAACTGATACAGCTGGTCCCCTACAATTTTGGTGTCCAGAAATGGAAAGTCACTGTTCTCACACTACTCTGACTCAGGGGACCAGGGAGCCCAAGGTCTATCAGTATTACTAAAGGCAGGCAAAAACCACACTGAATGCCTCCATGTCTTCTTCATTCCTTATCTGAACCCAATAAGATATTGAACATTTATGATATCCCAGAAACCTAAGGTGTGGCTGTTTATTTTTAAGTTAATCTGAATCAGATGCATACTGGCCCCACAGATGCTTTGCTGAGCCACTTGAACCATATATAGCTGCATCATTCAGGTAAGTAACATCACAGTTTACTATCTTTTAAAGAGCTATGTCTCCCTAAAGAGATAAGCAAGTATTGTTAACGATCTACTTTAGCCAGAGACACTCTTTTCTGCAAGTTCTTAAAGCTGCACCTGTCAATATTCACTTGCCATCTCTTAAAAGAACAAATGCCTCTCCTATTAGGAGAAAATAACATAAGTAAATTAAAACAACTGAATACTTTTTTTTTTCCATCATTAGACAAGTGAAAATAAAACATGTTTAAAGGTTTTCCTTTGGTTAGAAAGGAAGTGCCAAGAGATTTAGGGAGAGCTTCCCGTTTAACATAGCCTGCTCTGAGACTTCTACTGTGAAAATAGAATACAGATGTTTGTGATCTCTGTCAGATTGCTTGCACATTTCATGGTGCAACATTGAGGGTATGGAGACGTTCAGATTTTCAGTGGGTTCTGTCAGAAAAAAATATGTAAGTACACAAAAGATATATTCATATCCTCCCTAACTTTAGACTCACCTCAGCAAATTAAATTGATACACAGATATCTACACTTAATTTAGTTTGTTATTTGTACCTTCTTATCAATTGATCCCCCTTTATCACCATTAATTTGTAGCTTATAAATACGTGTTTCCTGCACTCCATCAGGACATACAATAAAGGTGCGTTATGCTCTCCATTTTCCTAGAGAGACAATCAAGCCTGTCACGTTGCTAGCAATGCTGGATGCCCATCTTCTAAAGTGATGCATAGGAAAAAAACAGAGTATTTACCTCAGAAAGACCAATTAATATTTACTTAGTACTCTTGGTATACAGAAGGCAAAAGGTGAATCTGATAACATGCAGTGAGCTGGTATTGGAATAGCATTTAGAGCAATACTGTTTGTATACATATGTAAGATCAGTCCCCTCCAATTCCTGGACATTACTACCAGCTAAACACATGCAGTTTAGAAGGTCATCTAGAGCTTGGTCTGTGTCATATCCTACATACATGATCAGAAGGAAAATCTAATTGGCTCTCAAAGGGCAAAAAAGCAATAAAAGCAACTAAAAACAGCTGAAGTCTAAAGATTGGCATGCAGAAAGTGTTTAACAGTAGGATTTGCAGTTTGGGGCAGAAGAAAAGAGGAGCTATTGTGAATACAGATTTAATGTGTCCCTGGCACTGAAAGAGTCTTAGTCTAAGAAGGCTCATTCCAGGAACTGACAGTAAGAAGAGGTAATGCTAAAGAAGGTTGAACAGAGCTGGCTTTTTGAACAATAATTAAGATGGTGCTAGCCAAACATTATAAATTATCATTGCTATTTAATGGCTAATTGCTAGATGAACTGTAACTTTAAAGCTATCCAGAATACTTCTACTCAATTTTTTATAGTGATCTGCAAAGTGTCATGACTGTGAATGTTCTTAACATCCACCCTTCATTTATTAACCTTTTCTAGTAATAAATGAACTTGCACTTGATAACGCAAAACTGCATTCCAATTGGAAATATCCAATGAACTTTAAACTTGTCATTACTTTCAAAGAGGCCCAAAAGGGAAACGTAGTTAGGTATTCCAATGATGGCCATGGCAAGTACTCTCTTTATTGTTACCTGTAACAGTAATTACTGCACTCCAAAATATTCACTGTTAATTACCATATGTACTGCACAGCAGGGAAGTAGAAGAGATTCTCCTGGACACAAGGCTTAGCTTCTGTTGCTTAACTATCATTTAAAAGATGTCTAGATAGCAATAATACTAAACATTACTTGTTTCTCTCCTATCTTATTTCACCATAGTATCTTGCAGTTGTATGCTGGAAAGAATTATACCTTTATCTATCCAATTTTTTGTTACCTAAACTGCACAATATTACATATATAAAATATGGCACATATTGATAACTTAGGTTACAGTGTCCAAACAGGAGAGAAATACCATATTCTTAGAAACTCATGTCATCATGTTATATTGAAATAAACAAATGAGTTGAGATGCTAAAAAATTAATCAGAAACTGCAAAGGCAGCAGGTGCAGTGCTGGAAGAAGAAAAGCAATCGATGGAAAAGTTGCCAGATTTCATAAAAAAAGAGAGAGAAAACTATTGATTCTTCAAATTATTACCCAAAGAAGCTATTGTGACAGCACATTTGACAAACAGCTTGGACCGTGAAGCAGTCGATGGTAGAAATTACCATTCCCAACTTGTTTAGGATATAAAATATTTTTATTTTACTACCAGCAGCCAAGATAAGAACCATTACAGCAAATTACCTTGGTATTTTGAGTCTGGGACAAAATGGTTCTGAAACTCCACAATACTTGAAAGAGAAAAAAAAAGGCTTCCATATTTTTTTTCAATATACAAATCAACTGTCCTTGTTTGCCCACTTAGGACGCAAGTTAAAAAATTATTCCCTGAAACATCCATTTGCCTCATTCTTTTGGCCTGAACCTTGGTAGTTGTGTTGATAGTTTACTTAATTTATATTTTCCTGTTTAGAGAAACAAAAGTAAATTCTGAGCAAATAGCTTGCAAATCCATTTATCAATTAACCAATCAACTTCTGAAAAGACCAAGGCAGGCACTGACTTGCACTGCAAAACTGAGTACCATCATTCTCAGAGCTCAGGGTAAGCCATGAGCATCAAGAAGATAAGGTTTGATGAGAATCAATGGCAATGCTACTCAGAATTTGAGGTTTAGTAGTAAGGAAAAACTCCAATTACCCAAACACATGCTTAAAAAAAGATTATACAAAAAAACTAGAGAGCATATTTCATCTTACTGAACTTTAGCAAATGAGTAAGTTATTCATCAAAATCTAAATCAGTCTTCTAAACTCTGTATCTATAGAGAATATAATGGAAAAGTCTCTTTCAGAGAATGCTTCTCTCCTTATCTCAGAGTTATCATTATGGTCTGTACAGACCCATTAATCTTCATTAATTACAGAAGCAGCGCCAGCCTAGGTGACAAGCTTAGGCTTAGATGATTAACTTGGCAGGTAAGATGTTCACCATATTCTTGGATTGCTGTGTGGGTATTTCTTGATCTCAAAGTCAGACATGGCTTTTAGGTATGATTCAGAACAACAAGGATGAAATGGCTGAGAAAAATGTCATGGTAAGAAATAATTTCAATGAAATCTATAAGTAAACAGAAGAGTTAATAACCCACATAAAAAGGAGAAGCAACAAACATCCCTATTTTCTAGTAGATATCTGAAGCAAATCAGCCTCTTATGGAAAAAAGGTGAGAAACATCAAAAGATCAATATGGCTAATAAGGACTTCTGCACTGACCTTGGTCATAAGAAGAAAGCATACAGCAAATGGAAAAAATCAGATTCTCAAGGGCACATACACAGAGTACAAGTATGTAGGTATGATCCAGGAAAAGACAAAGCAAGGAGTTGCTCCATAAGAATAAATTAAAAACATTGCAAAAGAGTATTCTTGTTGGCCCTTGAATCACCACCATCAACAGCTGACCTTGAGGAAGCAGAAACATCTAACTGGGCTTACTGTATCAATGCAGAGACCTGTTGTGATAAACTGTCTATTCGAATTAACAAAATGGGAATGGAATATGAAAGACTAAGACAGATGAATAAATTCCTGGATTAGATCTGCTTGGTGAGATCACACAAGTATACTTAGAGTTGTTGTATTTGATGATGAAAATTATGCAGAAAGGGCCATAAGGCCAAGAAGGGTTTCATACTCATCTGGAACCTCTGATCCAGATTTGAGTGCTGAACTTCAGTAATAATGTGCACAAGCTGTAGAAGTCAAGAAGAGAAGCTGTTGAATAATTAGAGGTCTACAAATGCTTACCTAACTGAAAATATTGAATGAATCTAGCTTATGTTGAAGAGAGAAGGGACAGTACAAACAAGGCTTAAATAAATAAATGGCCTCTGCAAAGGAGGGACTAATCTGTTTTCCTTACCTGTAAAGGATAGGACAAGTAATGGGCTTCCATTACAGCAAAAGAGATTCAAGATAAAATAAGAAAAACTGGGTAAAGAAGGTGAAGCACTCATACAGATCACCTGGAAAGGTCATGCAATCTGTCCGTTTAAAGGTCTTTAATAAAGGCTAGGTAAATATTGATCAGAATAACATAGGGAAAGTTATTCATGCTTGAAGGGAGGGACAGGTTACATAAATTTAAGTTGCTCTGTGTTGAAACTCTTCAAGTCTATGTCACAAAACATAAGACACTGGAAATTTTCATTACTGAGAAGAGATGCATTATAATCAGCATCCAAGTATCCTAAGAAGAGAGCTGACTGAGAACACCTTCTTGCTGACATATGCTTTGGATATATCTAATAAATCTGGGATATTTCCAAAGCAGAATGGTTGAGATAGATTAACAAGCCAAACTAACTTCCATCAAAGAATTTTATTTAATTCATTGGAAGTATAAATGTGAGCCAAGTTGAAAACTGACCAAGTAGGAAACTATTTTGTGTTGTAAGTCTTCATTAAGTGAGTCTGTATTGATAGGCCATAGCCCAAGCTCATACCTAGGTAACCAAATACAGCTTTCTCATTGAAACACATAGGTAGACTAAGTATTTGAGACTTAATGCCACAAAATAATTTTATTGTTTATAAGAGCACCATACAATACCAAATCACACTAACTGGTTAAACGTTCATACACTGATCCCCCCCCAAAAAAAGTGTAAAATAAAACCATCAAATCAAGATGCCTACTTTTATTCATTATTTTCACCACTCATGAAGATTATTGTATAATTATAAAATAATTATGTTATATAACTTGTGTATAAAAAGCACAGAATGTAGAGAATCATAAAATCGGAGAGAAGGTATACATAGCAATAAAAAAGCACTCTAAGATGGACCCACTGAATAGTGTTTTTATAAACCAGGTAAATATAACTATGTACATATAGAACAAAAAAAAAAAAAAAGAAAAGCTGTGAGAAAGAAGAGTGGATCTGTCCTTTGAAAGGCAGTCAATGAGGAAGAAACCTCCGGGGCACAGTGAACAGTTTCATTTGTGCTGAATGTGAGAAAACAAGCAGGGGACAAGAAGTGTTTCACAAACTGGAAATTAAGTCCAAAAGATTAAGGTAAGTGCTTCTAGCTAATAATATTCTCTGTTGATGTTAGTCAGTCTTTTGCCAATGTAATACCAAGATTTTATCCCTTTGTTTTTAAACCAGAGCTTTACATATCACTTCACAAATGAAGCCAGAGAATTTGTAAAGCGCCACATGAATACAAACCCAATAGCAGATTGGCAGGAGTTTGCTTCTCTAAACTGAGCTGCTTTTGGGTAACAAGAAGGGAAAAAAAAGTTAGTTCTTATGTTGAAGATAATACATCTTTTTTTGACAGCTTCTGTGGCAGCTTTTGAAGTTCTAACAAAATACTGCACCGGACTCAGTGGGTGGCATATAAGAGACTTGTTATCAATGATTATGCACTTTTTCAGTATTAAATATCTTGAGACTCTTATACACAAACATGATTCTGTGAAGGTTTTGAGACATTAAAAGGAACCATCCAAAATTAAGATAACTGACTAATACTGTTAGTGAAAAGTATTAAGAGAAAGAAATGGTGGTTGTCCAACTCAGTCCAGAAGCAAATCAATAGATACAGTACATTCATTTTTGTAATCAGTTTCCTGTCCTGGAAACTGAATTTTTAGAAGTAACTAACCATGTTACAAAAAGAACCAGAAGGATTATTTCATTTGAGATAGCATTTATGCAGATGAATAAGCATGAGCTGAATACAAGACTTTCACCGGCAGTGACATTTTCTGTTCTGGGCATCAAGACTGAATACAAGCCACACAGCTCTCATAACATTTATCACCAAGAATGACCTCAGATAAATACCTTTATGATACATAATAATTCTAAGATCTCACAATGAAGCACTTAAGCACATTCACGTGAATGCCTGAAGTCTCCCTTCAGCTTTTCATAATGATGACCTTCTTTCATTTCTTCCCCATTAAGAAATACCTGTAAAATAACCTTGTGAATAGCAGCAACATACATTCCTCTTTTGGCATCCAAAACCCTTTATACAGAAATAGGTACAAGCTAGTCAATTTTGAAAAGGAATACTCATGTCACTTCAAAAAACAATGTTTGTCTTGACCCATTCTTCTGTTTTAAATATTAGTTTCAAACTCTAGTCTTGTATCCACCAAGTATGGTCTAGTACAAGCTTCTATTTTTTTTCATCACTAGAGCTTGTTTCCTGTTGTTCAGTGGTGTCATCCGTGCAAGGGCACTCGAGCTGCAGCAACCACTCTGCTCGTAATTGCCATTGCACTTTGCTTAATGCAGCTGTCTCACTCCCGAGCTGCAACATGAAAGAAATATTAGATGTTAATAAGGAATATGGGGTGCTGCAGCAGAACTGAAGAATTTTTAAAATTACTGAAAATAATAAATTAAGTTTTCATTACTAATTTTAAAAAGGATTGTATTCAATGTACACTAAAGACCATGAAACTAGTACTGAGAAAATACTATAAAATCTGAAATTGTAAAATTTTCTTTAAGCAACTGTTAGAACTTTTTAGACACTTCCTTTCTTTAGTGGACTATTGGAACCTTGCTACAGGACTTTTCATTAATATTTTTCATATTTGACATCTTTGATATCCTATCAATGATCCCATCTCTTTCATCTCCAGAACCAAGGATACAGTTTCCATTCCTGTAACAGCTGCAAAAGAGAGGCTGGGTCCAACTTGTCAGAGTTTGTCCTCACTCTGAACTTGCTGACCTCCCGCTATGCCTGGGCCTGAGCACACAGAACCCTATTTCCATCTGCTGCATTTTCACTTCGATGGATCGGCAGCCAGGGCAGGGCATCCTAGGTATATGCTACGAAGCCAACAAAGACAAATGCATTTTGCTTTAAGGCAGGAAAAGTTAGATTCTTAATGAAAATCCATCCTAAAAGGAGAGGTAAGAGCTGAGAACTGGCAGGAGAAACAGAAAAAGAGGAATTTTGCCTTTGAAAGCAAAAGGAGATACAGGAAACGGGACACAGAACTCACTCACCTGCATGGGTCAGAAAGACAGAGGATTTTATTTCAAGTAACATCACTCAGCCTTTAAATGCAATATGGTTCCAGGAAGAAAATGCTATGTTTAACACAACAGAAAACATCAAGCAAATGAAGCTGCACATCGTCAGGAAAGATTGGAAAATGTAAAGTTAAAAGAGAAAACTAAAGTAATCATTTGTGGTGGGTTTACCTTGGCTGGGTGCCCAGTGCCCACCCCTAGTCCCTCTATCACTCCCCCCGCCCCCCACCAAAACCTCCGTCAGCAAGGCAAGNATTCATTTTATTTCCTGCTCCAAGAACATCATTCTGGAAATATGTAACCATATTCTAGACATTAAAGACAATGTTAGATGATTTTTTTTAAATGAGTACTTCAGCTTCTAAATCCTCAATTATTTTCTATGTTCTTTCGAACGGTGTTCTGATCTTGATTAGAGGCCTCATGTTATTGTTATATCCTGCTTCGGGTTTCTTTGGTTGTTGCTTTTGCAATATTGTATGTGGAATCCCTTCCACACTGTTGTTTTCACCAACTAAAATATTCCTACTCCACAGCTTTTATTCTGTTCTCCTTTAAAATATCAGAAAAACATATTTAAACCCCATAACTTGTGCAAGAGTATACTCTTACTTTCAAGACAATCTGCTTGAACACTACAATATGCATCCAGCTGTCAAAAAGCCATTTTCAAGGTCATTTTTCATATGAAAAAGTTTATCTGCTGGAAAGAGATCTCATTTCTGCCTCATTGACTTGTCTTGACCCTTAGAGTATGTATCATGGAAACTGTGTCCTTTGAGTTTCACAGGTCACAACCACCACAAGTTTTCTAATTTAAACTATTGCTTGAACTGAGAAACATTTTTTGCCTAGACATCTGAGTCTTCAAATCCTCATTTAAAAAAACAATAACAAAACAAAAAACAAAAAATCCCCACACCATCAAACAACAAAAAAAATCTCCAACCAACAAACTACGAATTCAACTTACTTTGAAGTTTGTACTTGAAGAATTTTCATCCCTCTCTCTCTCTGTTTTGCTCTAAAACAATCAGAAACTGAGATTCTTTAAACCCGGCACCTTTGATGCTATCACAGGACTATTCATCATCATTCTTACTCTTCCTTCACACGTAACTTTTAAATTTACTCCCTTTTCCTTTCAGTATGTACCATTAGTGTATCTTAGTGGCAAAACTAAACTAGCAATTAACGTGCCAAACAGTC
>VYZX01005346.1:921-11302 GCA_013401335.1 Brachypteracias leptosomus
ACCTCACCTGGAGTACTGCATCCAGTTCTGGAACCCCCAGCACAAGAAGGATGTGGACATATTGGAGCATGTCCAGAGGAGGGCCACCAAAATGATCAGGGGAATGGAGCATCTCTCGTATGAAGACAGGCTGGGGGAGTTGGGGCTGTTCAGCTTGGAGAAGAGAAGGCTCTGAGGGGACCTTACAGTGAACTTCCAGTATCTGAAGGGGACCTACGTAAAGGTGGGAGAAGGTCTATTCAAAAGGGTTTTTAACGATAGGACCAGGAGTAATGGGTTTAAGCTAGGAAAGGATAGATTTGGGCTGGATATTAGAAAAAAGTCCTTTAACATGAAGGTGATAGATCACTGGAATGGGCTGCCCAGAGAGGTGGTGGAGGCCCCATCCCTGGAATCATTCAAGGTCAGGCTTGATGGGGCTCTGAGCAACCTGACCTAGGTAGAGATGTCCCTGCTTGTGTAAGGAGGTTGGACCAGATGACCTCTAGAGGTCCCTTCCAGCCTAAAACATTCTATGATTCTATGATTACTGAGGTGACTGGCAGAGAAAGAAAGTCGATAGGCAGAAGTCATTACCTGAGGATACTCTCTTCCAAGCATAAAGTGGCTCTAATATGCTGTAGCCACGTTAGGCACAGGTTTAATAAACTTAGCTAACTCGTTTTCCCTGAGAAGCCCTGTGTGAACATGGCCTCTGCATTACTGCGCTCACGCTTCTCAGCATCCCCACAGCACACTTACCTGTTGCAGCCTTCAGCTCTGAAACACTGCCTGTGAACTTTGTTTTTTGTTACATAACTGGGGCAAGGTAGCTCTAATTTTCTACTGAGATTCTTAAATACTACTTTGATATAAGTGCTAACAGAAAGAACAGTAATAGATCTACATTTTCAAGGAGCAACAAGCTCACCTTTATGCTTGCTTTAAATCCTGCAAGGACTATGGGCTGTATGACTCTTCCAGCACATACTACTTTGCAGGTAAATTAAGTTTTACTTAGTGGATGTTTACTCTTCCTTTAGTCACTGAGATTCTGGACAGGTACGGTTTAAACATAGATCTAAATTTTGTTCATTGGTTCTAGTTCATCTCTATTTCCAACATAATAGAACATAAATCTGATCACACAGCTTGGATAATATCATTGTTCACTTTATAGCCATGGCTCACCGTCACACTGGACAAGATCACACAGGGGATAAGGTCACGGAAACTCTCTGTGTGTCTTCTACCCTGCGATGTTATCAGGTACTCAACCCTAAAGCAATAGAAACACACTGATAAAAAGAGGGGAAAGGGAACTGTGATAATAAATCAACTCAACTGCAGAGAAAGTGCCAGGGAAAACAATATTGATTTTTTTTTTTTTTTTTACAAGTCAGTGCACAGATTTGTCAGACAAAAGAATAGAGATGTCAAAACCCACAGAATCAAACACACTAATATTAAGAGAAAAACAACCCCACTACCTACAAAATGCTAGAATGTGTGCATAGCAATGTTTATCAGGAAGAGGAATGGCATTTTATCATACTCAGAAAATTTAAAAGAAATATTTATACAATCTGTATTTAGCAGCTACTGTTTGCCCCTCACACTGATTTTACATTGAAACATCTTAGTAGCGTCAGGCAGAAAGGATGCCAGAGTCCACTGAAGAATGAAAGCACCTCTGGCCCAGTGAACAAAAGATGCTTCACTCCTCACCTAAGGGAGGTGACTCTCTGGTCAGCACCAGTGACCATGCAGTTACCTCCCCAGGTGGTAGCAAAGTATCTTCCTTCTCTTCAGTGACTTGGAGCTTTCTGTCAAAAAATGGCCATGCTACGCTCCTGGAAAACAGAGAATTGGTCAAGAAGAGAAGATCGTACTGGAAAGAGAAGACATTTAAATTCTATTCTATTAAAGAAATGAAGTATTCAAATTATATAACCAATTACAATAAATATACAAGACGACATCATAAACTTTGATTCTCTCACCAAGGATTGTAAGAAAATAGTAGTTGTATGAAATGCCAAGTATAAGAATAGACACAACTAGCAGTTCAGAATAGTGATTCATCTCCTATCTAACACTTACTGTTAATAAATTCAGAGAAACTAAGGTCAGAAGGACAATTACTTCAATTATTGTCTCCCATGTAACAGCAGTCCTTAAATATCATGCAGTTCCTCTTATTTCTATTCCCCAAACCTGTTTGGCTGAATCAATTATTTTAGAAAGACATTCAGCATTGATTTGAAGACTTAGTAAGGTGTAGAAATCATCAATTCCACTAGTAATTTGTGCTAATGTTTCAGTGCCCTCACTGTTAAAAATTAGAATTAATTTCTTATTCAAATTTGTATGCCTTTAACTTCCTGCCATTAATCTTTTCTCTCCTAAGTTACAGAGGACAAGATTTTCTCAACACGAAGGTATTTGGGCACAATAATCACATGGCATTCAAATCTTCTTTTTTAAAAAAATGATAGACTGGATTCCTTAAAACTCTCATTATAACTCTCTTTCCTCAGTACACAAGTTATTTTTGTGGCTCTTTTACTCAAGCTTTCCAACACTGGTGTCACTTCCCCTGTTCACAAGACTTCAGCTCATTTCATGCTACTGTCAGTAGCATACGTGCCCTTGCATGTGTACAAGGTATGGGCTAACATCAAACCACAAATCAAGCCATTGTAAAAACACGGCTTTAGCAAGTGTTGATATTCTCTACTCTAAATTTGGCATGCTGTCTTCATTTGCTTAGCCTTGCTTTTATTTCCATTAAATGAGAAGCAATGCTGAAGAAGAAGAAAATAAACTTCCCATTTCATTACCACAGGATGGTCACAAGAATCTTGTTTAGAGAAGAAAGCACAGTATAAGTAGCAGATCAGTTCTGGGCCTCATTGTAGAGGTAAATAGCAGCCTCTATTTTCAACACCTACCTTCACCAGTTGCCGAGATGCTAAAAAAATTACAATATTTCAAATATTCCTGAATTTTATTTCAACATCTGCAATGTTTTTTATTTTCCTCTCCTTCCATTCTCTGAAATGGTCATTCCAAATGCAGAAATGTAATGCATAGAAATAGTTAAAATTTATGTTATTCCTAGGCATTCCATATTCTCTCTCTGAATACTTAGAAAATCCATTCAAATAGTGGCTGTACTGAACTTGGTAAACCCTCTTTTTCTGACCCTAGTTACCTTTTTGAAAGCTTCCCAAATCTAAAACATGCCCATTCCATGAGCCACACAGCAACACACTCCTGTGGTTCCCTTCTCATAGGGACACTTCCAGTTACTAAGGAAAAATGCAGTGAACCATAGCCAAAGTTATAGGTGGAGCTTTCAGTACAGTGAAGCAGTTCCCTCTGCTGTGAACGCTTCACATAGTGTGGTCAGAGGCTGGTCCCAACATTGAATTAGAACCTCTTCGTGATGGGGACACAGCACACAATTTGAAATGCAGGCTGGAAAATGCCAATATTTGAGAAGGCTTACAGCTAATTTTGTTTGCTTGGCACAGTATGAACACAACTGCCTTTCCATGATCTCGTCACGAAAAAGCAGTTCAGTGGTAAACAAAATTTTAAAAGCAGAATCTGGGAATTTCCTGTTTGTTTTGTTTTTCAAGCCAAGTAAAATCATGCTTAAACAAGGACTATTAAGGCAGCCATCCTTCAGCAACTTAAAGGTTCTTAAAATAACTAGAATCTTCAGAAAAAAAGGGGGATAGCACTAAATGCACTATGGAGAAGAGAAATACAAGCCACTGGATTTGCAAAGCAAGATTTTCTGAATAAACACCGACATCTGATAGACGGTAACAACCAGGAAATAACAAGCCTTGGTGGGAAATATGCTTTTTGCAAAATACACTGGTTTGTTCTTGCTTATGAGGCCTGACAAAAATAAAGTTGTTTCTGTGAATATTGTATGGACTATTCACTACTTGGACTTCTGATTTCAAGCCCACAATTCAAGCCTATGGAATCTTGGAAAAATTACACCAAGAGCTCTAACACTGGATTCACTGTACTTATTTATGTATTTTTAAGAAAACATCTCATGGAACCATACTTCTTAGACCTAAATAAAAGTCTTCTCTACTAAGTTAGCAAGAAATTGTTTCTCCTATTACTCCTTCCCTGGAAATCTCTTTCCCACCCTGCTATCTAATGATTAAGGTGAACGCTCTCACTACTTCTATTTTCCTGCAAAACATTTCAAGAATTCTCTTTGGGGAAAAAAAAGAAAACCCAATGGTTGTTAAAGAGGTAGAAAAGCCTCCACCATGTAGGTCTGCTTAAAGATTTTTATATGACAAGTTCATACCACTTGTCTTATTAGAAACAATTTCAAACTACATTTATGTTCAAACTGCTTGGAAAAAAAACAACCCACAGTATACTGATTTCATAACTTTAATGCTTCATTTTTCCATTTCAAGTGTGTGATTCACAATGCAGGCAGCTATACAGAATACTGCACCAGGGACTGAATCTTTATTCTCTTCCTGGACCAGGCTGCGCTGTATTCCCTGAGCTCAGACCCAGGCAGCAAAGCTGAGTGCCTGTTCCTTTACAGCTCAAACTGGTCCATTCCCTTCCTCCTTCAGAGTCTCCTGCCTTGCTCATTTTTCCCTATCTGCCGATATGACATCCATATTCAACAATGAACAACAGAAGACAAAAATATTCATGACATATTTATTTTGCTCAGCCTGTGCAGCTATTTGACTCTTTTAAAGCTAAGTTATTCTTATGAAAATGTAAGGCAAACACAATTTTCCTGCTGGCATTTTTCCTTCACACCAGCACATCTTATGAGCCTAACAAGGCTCATCCATCATCTGCACTAACCATGGACTGAAGTGAAAGGTCAGGAGTCAGGGTTTGGACAAAATCCACTGTAAGGGGAGAGAAGGCATGCTGTTAGAAAAAAGTGATTGACAAAGACAATATTGCCTGGTAATATATGACAACTATCCATTCCCCTTTGTTCTCCACAGTTGAAAGATGTATTAGTTACTGCAGAAAGTCTGTGAGATACTTCTATGACTTCTGCCATGTGTATGGTGCACAGCATCTGCTCATCCTTTAGAGATGACCCTTAGTGAGAAGCTCACAATTTTAGGTTCCAGATTCACTCATTTTGCCCTGCACCGATGAGATTTCTTTTTCCTCCAGATGATTCAACAACTGTGCAAAAGCAAGCAGATGGTCTGGCCACTTTCAGACGTTCACTATAGCACTGTACTGGACATTTTCCTCTGCAGGAATGTTCTTTAAAAATATATATATAACACTGCATCAGACTTTCTTAAATCCCACGAGCTTTATAAAGTAAGTTTCTCTCTGTATCTCTCTCTGAGCAGGGCTTCTCTTTCACTCCCAACTCTCCAAGTCAGAAACTCGGCAACAGTTTTCCAATTTCTAAGACAACTGCTCTCCATTATTCTAAATCTCTTAACCACAAGATATGACAGCCTAAACAATAAAAACATATTTCATTTTTTTCATTTCATTTATTCAGAACATCAAGAAGCAAAAGAAAAGCAGTATATACAGGATTATCTTAAGAAAACAAAGATGTTTCAGCAGACTTTGCTAAGCAAAAGCAGGTCGCTTTCCCTGCAAACATTCTATATTGTAAAAGCAGTAAACAGCAATATAAAAAATGTTTCCCAAGTGACATGACCTTCCTTTCACAGTCCAAAGAGCGAATGATAAGGACACTGATCTGAGAGGCTTGTTTTCGGAAAGCAGCCACAAAAAAACATATAGAAATGAGGTATTTGGGATTTAAAGGCAATAGTCTCCACTTCTTAAACTACTGATGTAAGGTAAAGGCAGAAATAGAACCAGAGTCTGCGGCTGTCTTTTGAGGATCCAAGGGCAAAGTCTAAAATCTAAAACCTAATGAGAAAGCAGTCCTTAAAGAGAAATAATCAGAGATTTTAAGCCCTGAAGGGATCCTTCAACCACTCATTCTGACTTACTGCAACATGCATTAGGTAATGCTCCAGCTATCCTATGCTGTGCTGGAAAACTCCAACTTGGCAAAAGTAACATTTGCCCAGTGACTGCAGAAACACTTGCCCTTGGTCTTGCCAAGATGCGTCAGGTGAAGAATCCCCCGTTCACCTCCCAGAACATTTCAGTGTTTGCCTTCGCTCTCACTGCGTGGCGGCAGCTCCCAGGGAGTCACTCTGGCTCTGCCTTCCCTGCCACAATGAAGATCTCTTCAGCAGCCAGCATTTTTTTTTCACCTCAGAAATACTTACACACAGTAATCAAGTTACCACAACCTTTTGTTTTCACTCTCTCAGCTGAACAGCTGGAGGTTTCCAAGTCTGCCTTTCGAAAGCCTTTACATCATTTTCGCAGCTCATTTACACACTCGCCCTGCTTTTAAAATATGACCACAGCCAGACTGCGGGGAACAGAGCACTATTTAGCTTCTCGATATCTGTCTCACTGACTTGGTTTAAAGAGGTAAAAATCACCTACTCATTGATCCTCTGCGCTCCTACCTAAGGATCATATTAGCCATTTTGTCAGCATGTCACTGAATTCAGTATTTATAAAAGAAAAAAATGTTGCAAAAATGCTGTTAGTGTTCCAGTATGCCACAGTTCATAGCTCAAAATTACGTCACCTATAATGTGAACGCCAAAAATCTCACATTCCTTTTTCAAAATCCCAGCCCGCAATTAATTGGAGGTACAGAACCAAGGAGGTGAAAGTGTACATAGTAGAGTGCAAGTCTTTCGTTCAGTCTTAGTCTTTCAATGTTTAACATACTTCTGTAGTTCCCTGAGAAGACAAACATTTTTTCAAAATGTTACATCCTGCTTTATTTTATTATTGTTTTAAGCAGGATTTATTACATTAAGACTAACCATACAGTTTGAGATTGGTCAAATCACTAGAAAGTCATTAATCTTGGAGACACTCAACAGAAAAACTGTGTATAAAAGACAAAAAGTAACATAAGGATTTTAGCTTTTATTAGTAGGAGATTCTTTTTCTGTGCCCAGCTCCAGAAGGCTTAAGTCCATCAGCCAGCACATTTAACTTCCAGAGGCAGTAGAGGAAAGGTTCATGTGAAAAAGCACTTGACTGCTGAAGAAGTCACTCCGTACAACTATTAATCCCCAGGATGGACGACAAAGCTTGCACTAAGAGTGAAATATGTGCAATTAAGGGTGCTACCCATTTCATTATTGACTGCTGAATGTCCCAATGCTGCAACCTGCTGCAAGGAAGCAATGATTCTCCTTTCCTCTGCATGTTTCTTTACACTGAGGTTCCAGGGTCTGCGATTTTAGCATCATAGTCAGACTGCCTTTTCTTAAGGATTTCAGGGTCTTGTTTTGGTAGTCAAGTTATATCAAGATTATTTTAATAAGAATTCTTGACTATGAGACACTGGGCAGGAAAGAAACACCTACCACCCATTTAGAAAAATTTTTGGTTTCAATTGTGTAATACATTTAAGTGAGTATTTTGGGCCATTAAAATTGATATCGGTCTCACCTGTGAATTCAAACTCCCCCAGGCTGAGAATAACCCAGATCCTCTTCTTCTGAGAAAGGCTCTTTACCCACCAGGCATAGTAAAAGTCAATGCCAGCATAAGGGCGTGAGAATTTTTCCCCTTGTTGTTCAACTCAGCATAGCTGCTGGAGCTGATCAGGCACACTCAGAACACATCTAGCCATTTCTGACTCCTCAGGGATCTTAAGGCTACCCACAAGAGTAAGATCATAAACTGCTGAGACCAAACGTTTAAAATAAAGGCAGAAATATTAACCTAGGAAATAGCTCAAAGCTTCTTCCTCCTTTTATCTAAAATGTTGACATTTTCTTTTTGTTCGCAAAACAGAAATTCTAGGCTTGTTCACATCATTTAATGCTAATCCCTGCAAGATGGATTTTTTAGCTGTCCTCTCACTAGAGAAGTAAAATTTTCTGCTAAAATACTATTAAGCTTAGAGTCTTGAGTTTCTCTAATTCTACTCTCAATTAGCTATTCACCTCTGGTTGTACTGTAAGGTTATTCAGATGACTCAAGAAGTTTCAAGCACTTCTGAAAAATCTCAGTAGGCACTTATCTATTGAATATACTCTGGTGTTTTAAATCTGTCCTTTAATGAGGCGTACAGGTAACTGGGCTTAATTATGTGCTTAATGAATAGGTACTTTTGAGGAAATAATCACTTTCAAATAATCTGTTTTCCAGTAGAGTTAATAGAATCCATGTATAAAAGTGGTTTTATGATATAAAAGTGGTAAGTAATATAAAGAAAGATGCTTTCCCCAATTCAGTTTTAAGTTTGTAACATTTTGCTTGGGTAATAGAAAAATCACACTTTTAAGGTGTTACCTGAGTTGTACTTTTGTCTCTTTCTGGCTATCACAAAGACTCTCAGGGAGTTGACTTCCTCTGCTTAGGGAGTTGACTTCCCTGCAAGCATGGAACACACTTTTCAACTCCCAAGAATCATTTAAAGTGGGAATTACTGGGGTTTTGAGCCCAAATCACTGTCAAGTCTTATATTATGCTAGGTATTGCTGACATGCTTCAGAGACTAAAGCCAGGACAAGAAGTTGGTGGTTATTCCCAAGAGGTTACAATCTAAGACTCTGTAGCAGAAAACAGAGGGATTAGACACACAGAGAAATACAGGAAGATAATGAAACACTGGTCTGCGTGATATATCAGTTTAACCACACAAACAGTTTCTGGTGGACCATGCAGCCTAATTGTTCTTTCTGGAAAGCTAGATGTGAACCAAGTGAAAGCAATACTTGCTTCCATCAAAGATGTACAGTGTCCAAACTCAGTGTGAGTGAGGTATCCTCCATCATTTCAAAGACGACATTAAGGTCACTGGTTTGTCACAAATTTGTTTTCACATGGCCAGAATTCGGTTTTGCATGGTTAATTCTGATTCGTATTCCAAGAACTTAAAAGTTCACAAATCTGCAGGGGCAAAGATCCTCTGTCAAACTACTATTACATGACATTATGTCAGAGTACTTAAAATATGTTGAAATAGCAGCTGCCAAGCAATTGATGGCTAAATTCCATTTAGTGATGCAATTTAGAAGAACCTTCTTGTTTCCCTGAAGTGTGCCTGTGGCCACCCCACATATTACCAAGTCCTTTTCCAAGCTGTGCTCTCTCTCAGTATTTTTCAATATCTCTTATATCCATTTTGATTTGGAAAATAATGTCTATATAACCCCTCTGTGCATTCTGTGATGTTTTAGTACTGTCCTTGGTTAGTAGTTAACAGTCTTGTTTTGCAGTAAAGAATAAAGTCAACAAAGTCTAACAGGATATATCTGTTAAATGAAATTATATAGCACCAACTAAATATACTTTGTCTCAGCATTTGATTACTCTCTTCAGTTGACAGATACAGCTAGTAGGATCACTTCACATGTAAAGCTGCCTCTATGCAACTGTTGTTCATACACTTCATCACATTTCAGATATTGTGTTCTCCTAATCTTTTCATAAGGCTTAACTTAGACTTCGTTACACCACACTCCATATCTGACATGCCAGTCAATACACCACCTTTCCTAATGAAATAAACAACTTTGCTATATTTCTGGCAAAAAAATAGAGTCATAGAATATATCAAGTTGGAAGGAACGCATAGGGAGCATCGATGCAGATATTTTTACAAACTTTGGGCTTATATCTACAGTCTCCTTTGGCAAGGAACATCTTGGATTTCTGGATCTGTTACAGAATGCATTACATAGCTTTAAATATTCTGTATCTGATCCTATAATATTCTAAACATTTTTAAATACTCTTATCCAGTAATAAAATCATGCATAATAAAACAGTATCAAACTCTACTTTGGTCTACTCTATCTCTCTATTATCAAGTATTAAATATTAAACGATTTAGTTAAAAGAAAGATGGAAAAGAGGTACTCTTCTTATCATAACTTAGCATTAATATTTCATTAAAGTCCAGATGTGACATACTATTAGTTACTTTTTTTTAGAAGTATTTATTCTTATCACTGCACTTTTAAATGACAATACTAAAAATGATTCTTTTTGTACGAAACATTTAAATTTTGAAATCAAAAAGATACAAGATTCTTTATTTCTCAAACTTATGAACTATGTAAGACTGAACCACAGACAAAGTCTTATTGTTGATATTTCTGGATTCTTGACAGTTTCCAAATACTTTAAATTTTTATTATTTATTGGAAATTTAGAGTTGCACTGAATGATGTTCATTTCCATTTTTCAACCAGTGTTTGGTTTTTTGTTTTTTAATAAAGGTGTAAAACTTCAAATGCAAAACTTTGCTCCAGAAACAAGGAATGAACGGTCATTTTATCTGGTG